>JAEQBH010009782.1:0-54650 GCA_016808115.1 Tetrastigma voinierianum
AAAAATAAAAAGGAGGCAGACAGAGACAGTCGAGGAAGCGCGGGCGTGAGAGAAATATTTTTTATTTTTCGTTTATATTTACACAATCTGAAATTGGATGCGTCGAGTGTGGGTAAAAAAGCGAAAAGTCTTCTGCCGGCGAGATTTATGTGATCTCAAAAAATAAGGGATTTTCTTTGATATTTTAATTAAATATTCGAGAAAAATCGCAATTTTCCTGGTATTTTCTCAAATAGAACTTCGGCGGTCGAGGTGGTGAGCCAAGTTACAAGTTGATCCATGCATCGCGAGGAAATTCTGCGTAGGTACCAAAATCTTGGAAGGTTTTAGTCAAACTCCTCACGAGGAATGAAATTTTCCCTGCTTGGAATAAAAAGCCGTATAATAGCGTATGTTGTTTAATGAGTAGGAATAGTAGTGTGATTTAGTCGAGATTTTGGGGCCAGATAAAATAGAAATTTTTGAATTTAGATTCGAGTGATCCATTTGTATTGAAAGGATATAAATTAGATAAGAATAGTTATCATGAATTACTGTAGATGAGTATGAACTGAATGATTAATTATGATATAAGAATATATAGAATGAATATATGATATAAATCATTATATTATAGGAAGTATCACGATTAGACAACACATGCTATAAATGCACAAATGATGGAAAATAGTTACATACTAGTAAGAATTATGAATCTGATGAATGATTAAAGATATATAGAAAATCTGGAAATATACGATAGTCGATAAATCACGTGAAGATATAAGTTAACGAGATATAAGATGTTATAAGTAGATGTGGAGATATATAATCAGATAAGTTTATATGCAAATGTTATAATAACTAATATATAGAGATAGATATATGATAGAACATGATATGAATCTGAGTGAAATAAGATGAATATGAATAAGCTAAAACATAGGCAATGCGATATGGGATAAGGCGTATAACAGAAATGATATCGTGTAATGTAAGAAAGAAATATGAGAATAGTGATATGAAGCTACAAATATGAGAACGAATTCGATTAAACAATGTAGTAATATCGCATATGATTGCATTAAAATGTATTCGGGAGATATGAGATATGTCTTGAACATATAAAATCTTATAGGATTATGCCTTAGAAGCACTGAGTAGATGGATGAATAGAAAAGCGTCACCGCCAAGGCCTTGATTCTTCTGACATCGATTCTGGTCATGAGGCCTCGTTTTGATCGGTAATGCCCATAGATCCGTTTGGTCATTTATCTGGCCTCGTTTGGGTCACATAGTACGCGCCGTCATTTGTCTCGTCTCTGGTATTGTTCTATCAACGGGTATATCTGAGATAAGAATCCTTTGTCTCATGATAATAGTATTCGAGTACATCTGATTATTTAAGTATCGACACAAATTTGCGAGGCATGAAACACAAAGAAAATGACAAGTATATCTGAATGAAATGTATAGAATATATATTCCTTGATATGATAGTATACAGATTACAAGAAAAAATAAATGATACAAGATAATGATGTTATGAAAGTACATAGTACATGACGGTATATGAAAAGGACAAAGAATTGTATATGACGGATATATGAGTAAAGTACAATATACTGAATAATCTGATATATAAAAGAAAGTATGACAAGTATACAAATTACAAGAAAGGAATAGAATATCAATGACAGAAATATCCCATATGACATATTATATGGCTGATTATATGAAAAACCTGGTATATGAAAATCACTTAGGAAAATGCATAGTATATAGAAAAGTACAAGATGAAAATATAGAATGACAAACATGACGAGATTCCCTCTCGAATGCTGTCATGAATAGATTATAGTGAATTAGAAAATGCAAATGTAAAGTATATGACATATAAGATTGTATAGAAAATATATGATAAAACAATATGTAAGAAATAGAATAGCATAGCAGCAGGCGTGTAGCCTCTACATGAAAGAGACCTGCATAATGCCTAAGTCTAGGATAAGAAATGATATATGTAATGTTACATAGAATGCAATAAGTCCCTTAGGCGAAAGATGAAAAATACTAGAAAGCAGGTGAAGCAGATAAGAAAGTATCTGAAAATCTAGTATATGAAAATTATAAGAGCGTAGATAAAAGTCAGATGATATAGAATGAGTTATATATGAAATTATCACGAAGATATGAAAGTATATGATACATGCACAATATATAGACATGAAAGAATGAACATGAAGTATAGGAAACTTGCAAAGAATATGATATAAATAATATGAAATAGATTAAGTATACAATTAAACACGACGATCAATGTTATTAATTCGTCATGTATATGTTCGAAAAGCGTAAAAACGCTGAGTTTTAATCGTGTGAGTACGAAAGAAAAACCGAGAAGAGGATAAAGGGCGGGGCGTTACGCGTAATAGCGCATGTATAAGCGAGATGGTGCTTTCGCGCCTTGACTAAAACAATATCGATTTTATATGTATAGTTTGTAATAGTGAATTATGACGAAATGCAATAAGACTCTAGTATATATGTATAGATTTTGATGAATACCACTACGATGGTATTTTATTGAGGTACTATATATAGATTTTTTTACAAAATTGTATCAGTGGACCCATAGCAGGTATAGGTTTCAGCTTTGAGAAGATCAGTATAAAGAGTCCTAGTCCCGAATGTGACACCCTCGCTTGACACCCCATCGGGTGCCGGGTTGGGGCGTCACAATTATATGTTTTTATCTATGTATTACTATTTTAAATCGATAAGATTATTTTTCCCTTAAAAAAATATGTGCATCTAATATCGCAAACTTTATCTTTCTATATGATGTAAGATATCATGCACCAAATAACTTTTATTATTCTATATCTTATAAACTAGTCAATTATTCTATATTTTACGGTTTATTATCAGGTGTTGATTGAAAAGGATAAATAATCCTAAATTTATGAATTCCTCACATATTTGTAAAACACAAAAACAACTTAAAGTGAATAATGCTTTATTAAGTCGTGTTTCTTAATATTTTATTTATATAGATATTAATTATTAAAAGTAAAGAAAAACCGATATGTTACTTTTCATAAAATTAATGTTTATTTTTCAATAAAATTAAAATTTTGATAAATAATTAATATATCAATAAAATAAAAATCAATGTAAATTATTTTTAATAAAAACTTATAGAAAACCTTTCGTATTTTTTCATTGGGATAACTATTTAAATGAGATAAATGGAAGAGTAGGTTTTTAACACCCATACAAAAATATTTGTACATAATTGATCATGAAAGCAAAATAGGGGGTAGTACTACTCTACACAAATAATTATGGTTTTATTTAAAAGTCAAATATGTAAAAAAATCAGACTCAAATTATCATATAGAATTAACGACAGATAAATTGCATCTATTATTATAATTCAATGTTTTAAAAGTCGGATCGGATCGGATCGATCTGTCAAGCCCAGGTTGACAATTTGACCTTGATTTCCAATATGGTCCTATCCCAGCCAAATTTGTTTATACATTAAACTGAATCCAAATCGCTCAAAACAATGATTGGATTGGCAAATTGTCTAAATCAAACGAGTTATGCTAAACCGAGCGGTTCTATTATCTAATTTTATTCCACCTCAAGGCCATTTGCAATATAACCCAAGTATCAAAACATTTCTAATGCATGTCTGTGTATGGTATTGGCTTTAAAAATTAAAAAAAGTCACTCTGCCTTGAAGTGGCATAGGCGGCACAGGAAGAGAGTTTATGTATGAGTAATTTCTTTTGTAAATTGTCGATGTGGGAAGAAAGCAACCATTCAAACTCCTATAGCCTAGTCTGGGAAGAAGAATAGACCATAATATTGTCATGTTTTATTATTTTTCATAATAAAAAAATACATTTTATAAAAAAATATATATAACTGAATAAAAAAATATAATTTATTTAAACTACATTTTTATATTTAAACTTCATCATATCAAAGTAAAGATAAACAGTAATTATTATCAAACAAAAATTCAAATTCTGAATGACCAAGGAAGAATAGATACACCATTCAAACATGTTTTATCGTTTTTATATTATATTACGATTCTTCATAACCTTTCATAATCTATCATAATAGATGATGGTATGGGGATTTTTTTGGACATTTTTTACTTTTAAATCAAATCATATGTATTTTGGAAGAGTATGTACTGAACTACCTAATTTGCTTTCTTGATCACTAATAAACAAATATTTTTATATGGATATAGGGGCTTTATTTTTCCACTAAATCGAGGAATTTATCTATAAGCCCCAACATGTATTACATTTTTAATGAAAAAGGTACATAAACAATACAGACATTATCGGTTGAGAAAATAAGCTTCCAAGCCTGAATTCGTAGATTAAAATTAAGTAAGCATTATGTAATTGGAATAAAGGCAGGACAGGAACCTAAAATAATTTGTTAGATTTGTCATCCTACTCACTAACTGTGTTAAAAACAAACAGCTTATCTTGTCTTTGTAAGTCTTAATATTCTGGCATTAACAATTTCAAAAAAAGTTACATTCAGCATACAATGCAAAAAAACAAGCGCCAACCTAAGACATTTTTTGGATAAAAAGTAATGTCCTAAAGATATAATTATAATATAGGGATGAGACAAAATGACCATAAAAATGTAGTTATGATGTGAGGAGTTTTTTTTTAAGCTTTTAATGACATTTATGTCGGAAATAGTGATATTTTCAAGGTTACTTTTACAATAAGTCATTCTTACAGATATTTTTGTGATTTGTGGTGTTTAGTTTAAAGGCTTAGTTTGGTGATTGGATGAATTGATAAGTTGGATTCACCCAAATCAACTCTTATAAGTTGTTTGGTGAAAATTATGGTGATAACTGATTAAGACTAAACATGTCCTAATATGAAAAAACTAAAAAATCGAAGTTTATTATGACTTGCTCTTATTGAAATATCCAATTCCTTTTTCTTTTTTTCTTTTTTTCTTTTTTATCATTTTCTCATTATTTATGTAAAAGATTGTTCACATGTATTATAATTCTTCACATTCGCTCATCTACAGTACTTTTATACTTTTTTAAAAAAAAATTATATAGTTATAAATTTTATATTTCATATTTTATTTTTATTTTGATTCATTTTTTCTATATATACATGCCATTATTTTTATATCTATCTAACATGTCTATATACAGATAATTAACCTTATAATCAACTACTTATAATAGTCACTTTATCAAGTTTTATATTAAGATCATGTTTGGGTAAACAACTTAATTAAACATTTATTTTATAAGAGTTTATTGGATGAGAGCTTATGTTATAAGTACTTTATTTAATAAGCTATTTATGTTTGGATACATATTTTATAAAGTGCTTATACATCATTTTAAAGTATTTGGATATATTACTACTCAAACACTTATAATAGCTAAAATTACTGAAAATTCCATTATAAGCACTTATAAAATTGAAGTGTTTTGATAAATAAACACTTGTCATAATGTTTAAAAAATTAAAATAAATTAAATATTCACTATATACTGAAAACATTTTATCATTCACCTGTAATCTCTAATATAAAAAACAACTAATGAATCATACTCTACTCTTCACTTTTGTCTCATATGCATCAAATATGTTATAAAAACTAAAATATTATATATTTTTTTAACCGTTAAAATCTTTGTTGGATATTTTACATAAATTGAAGCATTGATGTCTTAGCGTATTCGTAATTATTTAAAGCCTTAAGTCTTGAATGTGCTCTTGAGGCACAAAAAATGAAAAGCGCGCTTGAAATTAGAAATTACTTTAGATATACTTCCCTACATAATATAAATAAAAATTATATATCTTACTAAATATCATCTATAGTTTTTATCTAATAATAAAATACAATAAAGGAAAATACATCAAACATAAAAATCAAATATCACTAGTCTTTCCCATAATCACAAACATTTTAAAAACAAAATAAAAAACAAAAATAACAAACATCATTACTGCTTTCCATTATTACAAAAATTATAAGTTCAAAAACAAAATAAACACTCATAGATATACATCAAATTTTAAATAAAGAAAATCATCATCAATATCATTATTCTCAACATCAATCGATTTTTTTTCTATTTTTTAATTATATGTCAAATTTTTTTAATAACTTTGTCGAAAATTTTACCAAAATTTCGGAATTTATTTCATTACTTTTCAAATTTTTCCTATTTATCTCAATATTTGAATTTTACTATTTTAAATAAATTTTGAGGAGGACATTTGTATATCATTAAAATGATCAATTCTGATCTTCCATATAATTTGGGCTTTTTTTAATAAGCTTATCCACAAAGCTTATTGAAATAAGCTAAAGAAATAAAACATAGAGTCATAAACTATTTTATAAGCTATTTCAAGCATGTATAATTTTTATCAAAAATAACATATGAAAATACCGTTCAAATCTGCTTGTAGATAGCTCTTCTAAATGCATCCTAAGAGTTAATGATTATAGCCTTGTTTGGAGTAAACATTAAATGCCTTATTTTATAAGAGCTTATTAGATGAGAACTTATGTCATAATAAGTACTTTATTCAATAAGTTATTTGTGTTTGGATGCATATTTTGAAAAGCGCTAATACATTATTTTAAGGTGTTTGGATACATTACTAAACAAGCACTTATAATAGTTGAAATTACTGAAAAATCATCATAAGTACTTATAAAATTGAAGTGTTTGGATAAATAAGCACTTGCCATAATTTAAAAAAATAAATAAATAAGTTAAAAACTAAAAATTAATATTATATATCATGAAACCATGATCAAAAAATTAAAATAAAATAAATATTCACTATATCTTAAGAAAACATTTATTATTCATATACCAATCTTTAGTATAAAAAAAGCTAATAAACCATATTCTCTATACATCAAAGAGATTATAAAACTAAAATATTTTGAAGTTTTTCTTTTATTAAAATATTTGAGATCTTTTTATAGAATTTGGGCGACGATGTATCGTGAGCTTTACAAAAATGTTATTTAGGACATTGAAGTGACTTCTTGTCTTTATTTTTGACAAAATTGACGCATGAGGATTCAGAATGGATTCTTATATTGTTTCTTGTTTTCTAAATGGCACTATAATTCACGATTATTTTGACAACATGCTTTGTTCATCTTCTCAAATTACTTTACATTTTTGAACTAAAAATACAATTATGTTTTTATAGAAATTATACGATCGTGTTTCATTTAACATTTTACTACAAGAAATTATCACAAGAAAAACATAGCCATGAGCATGGTTACTAAAAGATGATACAAAGAAATATATGTAAAGATCCTCAAAGCATAAAAATAAGAATAAAAACTAAATAACTAAAAATTAACATAATATATATATATATCAAGAAACCGTGATTAAAATTTTAAAATAAAATCAAGATATACCATGTATACAATAAAACTAGCTAATTGATGCATAATTTTAAAATTACAATAAAGCTCTGAATTAAGTTGAAATGATTTATTGGACATATAGTTTCTAATGTTGTCTCTTACTTGCTTCATTTGCCTAATACTTTCTTGATTTGGTTCCTCCCATGTGACATCTTCAAGTATATTTTTTAAATCTCTGCACAACATCGTAGTCAAATTAAACATTCTACCGTTCAATAAGCATCGTCTTACATCCATTTGTATCATTCATTCTTATGAAATTGTGCAAAGCCATAAGCGACAATAATGTAGTCGTAGTTTTCAATAATGGAAAGGAGGCATATTATAATATCTTCCATCTAGCTTGCAACACTTTTGAAACGATAGATTAATATGACAGCTTCAGAGTGTAAATAATTATGTTAGCCATTTCTTCCCCTAGCTCTATATTTTAAATCTAAAATATGAGAGATGATATCGAATGACTGCTTAAGACCCAATGCTGTAAAGTTAGATATCTATAACAGTAATATTACCTACAAATAGGTATCAAATTTTATGATATGTCCCCACTGTCCCCAGCAGTATAATATATATATATATATATATATGTGTGTGTGTGTGTGTGTGTGTGTGTGTGTGTGTGTGTGTGTGTGTGTATGGCCTTTGAAGAGCTTAGGGGTCAGATTGTCTTGCCGTCAGCAGCCAAAATCTACGTGTCTCGTAAGCTGAGGCGCGTCGCGTAAAAGCTATGGCCGCCAGACCTACATCCCTACTCGTAAAAATGTACATTTTATACAAAAAATGATTTATTACAATTGCATTTTAATTACAATTTATACAAAGCTGGGTCTCTTGCCCGAAATTTTGCAAAATAAAATGCAACATGGCCATTTCTTCATCTCTAAGACTGGGATCACGTCCTCATCCCCAAGTATTAATCTTGATGCCTAAAATAGTCCACAGTGAGATGAAGCAAAGCCAGTGGTGGAATTTCCCTCGCGGATTACTCCCACCTAAGTCGCGATGTAATGGCACACGAACATCAAACAAGTACTAATACTATCACTCATGCATATATTAACAAAATTAATTATTCTAAATCATGTTATTGATTTATAACAATAACATAAACTTGAAAAAAGCTCCATGGGCTAAGGCACAACACGGCGATCCATGTTGAGGCACTTCATATCACGCAAACATGTTATTTTCTCATGGCGATACTTGAATCAAGCAAATCCTGCATGATCGGTAGATGTCCAAAACACTCTAGGGATTTGACTCGATTCAAAGCTTTGGGCGAAACCACGGTCATCAGGCCTCAGCAAATCTGTCGGAATTCATGGCGTAGCGCGAAAAGTAATAGTAGGGAGATAAACCCCTGCCTTCTCGTTTGTATGAAACTCCCGAGAATCTAGTACTCTGCCAGCCCTCGCGTGTAGACCAACACCTCTTGTCTTTGAAACGGCGAAGCGGTCCGATCGTCGTGTGATCTTAGAAGCAGGACTTCTCTGCAAAACCATAAATCTCCATTGCTGCCGGAGTCAAACAATATGACGAAAATAAGTGGGAGGAAGATGATGTCTTATCGCCAAAATTACAAGTTTGCCTCATTAGTTGACTTTATAGAAGCCCACTTTACATGTGGCTCGATATGAAGCCATGGATCTCTCTTGGTGCCATCATGTCCTCATGAGGACACAGTCTGGTTGGTAATTTGGTCTCCTCCACGTGGCAGCCCTCTAATCTTGCCACTTGGCGTAAAAACTAACTACTTGAAGTAGTAATGCGTAGACATACCTTTGCACTCCAGCGTGAAATTAGGCCAGCTCGGAATCAACGAGAATTCCCGACGTGTAATTTAGACCTGCGACAAGATTCAACCGGTGAAGTCAGTTTAGTCATCGAGATCTAGAAAAATTCGGATTTTGACCGAAATTACCATTTATCATTCGCCAGGAAATGCAGATTTAGGGGTCTCATAGTGTGTGTGTCTGTGTGTGTGTGTGTGTTGATAATTTTATTATAAATAAGAATTTGAAATATTCTTGAAACTTTGTAGGAGGATGAGAAAATGTAAGCTAGGTTTAAGTAAAGTATCTTCATAAAATTCTAGTATCATGTGCGAGCCACTCCATCCGATAAAGCAAATGTGAAACCGCAAATTAAAATACAAACTACCATTACATTAATTATTTGTGTACCCTTTTACAGTATAAAGAATTTGTTGTTCGATGGGACATAATTTTCTATGTATTCATATAACACCAACACAATCCTTAAAATAAGAGATAATATAATTCTGTCATTCTAATATGATAAGGGAATTATCTTTAAAAGTAGAATCATGGCTTAATATAATATCCTGAAAGACCCTGGCGCAGCCCGAGGACATTGTGAAATTAATATGAGAGAAATAGGTTTCTCAGGAATATTGAAATCTCTCTTAGTATTTATGAATTGAACTGGTTGTCCTAAGACATAACAAAAGGCAACTTGTCCATGAGATTCAGCACCTCCCATTGGCCTTAGACCATATTTGCATTGCAAAATGTTACCTGTATGAAACACATCTTTTTCTCGTGCAAACATTTAGAAAACAACGAACATCGTGTCCGGTGATGTTCTTGTACCCATTCACTTGACTGTCGATCTACTCGAGGAATTCCCTCACCCGAGTCTTTATCCACTGATTTAGGAATGGTTCGGCATGCGTGCTTCATAAACAATAAAAAAATTGCCGCTTTTGACATGTGATGCGTGGTTGTTGTCAAATAAATATTCACTCTCGACCAGTGTAGCATCGTTAGAACTAGTAGTAGACATCTGTGCATTTCCAAAAATTAAAATAACATTATTATTCACTTTCATAAGTAAAAAAAAATAAAATGAACAACAACATCATACTAGAAAATATGTCTAATAATATAGTTTTAAAAACAACATCAAATAAATTCAAGAAAAAGAATCTAAATATAAGGTTAACAAACCCATTAGCATGTCTACGATAAAGTTACAAAACTATAAATAACTCAATGACCCGGACACATCGACCAGAGTGTGGCTCTATCAACTAAGTTGGAGAGTATGGTCATTTAATTGGAACTCTGAGTCTCCCTATTTGACTTTGTTTCATAAATCTGTAACAATTATGTGGACTCTCACTGCAATACTCTAACCTACGTAATACTTTAAGCATGTCAAGCAATCATTGCAAGTGTAGGAATATGATAACATTTGCATTAGTAGTGGAATCTTTAGTGGTGGCTTTCAATTGCTCTGATCAAATTGATCACATTCGATGACCAATACTATCTCTCTTATTATTCCTCAAACTCTTTTTCATGACATTTGACTAGAAGGATTGGTCGGTTCATTCTCAAGCCTCGTATTCTTCTCTTTCCTCAGTCATTGGTGTTTCTATGTTTAGTCCATCATTTGATTCAACTCCTCCTTCCTCCTCTACTAAGTCCTCAGAAGGTGCCCATGCACTAAAACCAGTGGCCACAATATCCTTAAAAAGGATCTCCATCTCAGATAAATTATTTAAACCCTTCTCTTGAACTTTGCAACCTGAATCCACCAGAAATAATGAATTTAAAGTCCGCCTTAAATATTATCTCGAAGCATCATTACACATACATTGCATATATATATATATATATATATATATATATATATATATATATATATATATATATATATATATATATATATATATATAATACAAATATGAAATTACCTTAATCTTGGCCTCCCACCATTCTTCACTTGCTTTTTTAATAGTTTGTTTCGAGGTTATCCCGTCGAACCGGTCTTTTCTACCAACAAGTTTTATATTTGCCATTCTTTTCTCAAAAGTTCCCATTTATTTTTCATTTTCTTGTACTCATAAGATAATCCTATTGGCTCATTAAAATTCTTGATCACATTTGCCCACCCCACTTTATTAAAGTGTGTGTGTGGCCTATTCCCATTTATGCTTATATGTGCCGTACCTTCATAAATATGTCATGATTTTTTTATTCAATCGGCCTTAATAGTTTCTACTACCACTGTTCTTCTTTCTGAACTTGGTTTTGAATTCATTCTTTAATAACAAGATGATAGTGATTAGAGTTAAATACAAATATGTTTATTGAGGTGCCTGAAGTGTAAGAAAAATTATGTGCAATTGCTAAAGGTATGTATCCTAAGTAAGAACTTTGCTGTTTGCAACCACTACAAAATTTCAATTTCAAACATGTTTCAATTTCAATTTACCTTTTCCCGAATAACATTTTCCAAAGCTAGTATCTTTTATGCAAAGCCACCCGAAAAAAGAGAGGAAAAAACAACGTATAATCCACAGGCCATCCACAATGCACATGACAAAAAAAAGACATGAAGATCAAATAATCAAGAAAAGAGGCAAGAAAAGGAATTTATGATAATAAGCCAAAGCACAAAAATCAAAACTTCGCTCCGGTTGATTGCCCCGACTTGTACCAATGATTCACCTTTCGCATGCACCGTGTCACATAAATTGATTCATACAATTAGATCAAACTAATTGCATAAACTACTTTCACCTTAAATTTTTGCGAAGTGCAGTGATCGGTTGCTTTGCTGACTAAGGCAAAGCAAGTGCATGACCTAATTACGAAATAATTTGCTTGGAGAACAAGCGGTACATGGAAAAAATTGAAAAAAAAGAATTAAAAGCAAGGGCTATAAAGTGAAAAACGAGAATCTTGATTAAATGAGGTTACGATAGTTCACATTTCTAACATGCCTAGTGTATATGAAATTGTTCATACAATTGAATCAAACTAATTATAAACTACTATAAAAAAAAATTGTCCCCGAGGTACCAAATAACACAAGCAATTTGGAAATTATGAAATTGAAATGATTTGCTTTGCTTTGACTAAGCGAAGCAAGTGTAATCCATATTATAAATAATTTGCTTGAGTGTGAGTACATGGGAAAAATTGAAATCCAAGGGCTATAAAAGAGCGAATAAACAGGAATCTTGTAGGCAGGTTGCAATGATTCACATTTCGCATGCCTAGTGTCAAATTGATTCATACAATTGAATCAAACCAATTGCATATTACTTTCTCATAAAAAAAAATTGCAGAAATACTTGAAACAATTTGAGTGCGAGAATTGATCGGTTGCTTTGCTTCATTGACGAAAGCAGAATTGTAACCCTAATTATATAAATAATTTGCTTGGAGAATAGACAGTACATGGGAAAAATTTGAAACCAAGGGCTATAAAGAATGAATAACAGAATCTTGCTTGGGCAAGGTCGGGTGCAAGTTGAGGTGGAGTTTGAGAATCTTTCAAAATCAAACATACCTTTACGCAAGGAAAGGGTGCTCTGTCAGAATAAAAGTGAAGGGTGTCGGCGGCAAGGTAGAGAAGGCGGGAGCGAGGAAGAAAGGTGTTTGATGGCGTAGTATTTGTTCTTTATGGTGGAGGTTTTTGCGGGCCGCTTGCGAATTGTGGTAGTGATTGAAGGTATCTTCTTACGTTTTAATTTTAAGTTTGGGAGATTTTGATAGCGGTGAAGTATTTGAGTGACCCTGCAGAGGAATTTTAATTTTGAAGGATGATTTATCATTTAATGATCAATTTAGAGCTCACGAAAAAAGTTTTTTGAGCTTATTTCAATAAAGCTTTCCATGACTGCCAAATAAGTTAAATGACTTATGGGGTCGTAAGTTATTTTCATAAGCTCTCCCAAACACCTATAATTTTAATCAAAGAAATCTTATACAATATAAGATAAGATTCGAATAGGCCCCTTGAATATAGCTCTCTGCTTGCCTTATAAGTTATTAGCTAATGGCACATCGACTATCAAATATAAATTTCTCGACTATAAGTGCTCTAAATTGGCGACATGAACGACTATTTATTTATTTAAATAAAAGTATAATAAATAATTTTTATTATTATTATTTTAATTATTGGATTACCTATAATTAGTTGGTGCAAATGCCAACCCATATTTTATCCATAAGTTGGATATGGAATCCAGTAGTGTATCCAACATTAGCGGAGGAGTTCTTAGTGTAGGATTACACAGAAAAAACAAGAAGGAAGGAATTTTGGTCCAAATATAAAAAGGCCCATCTTTTTCTTTGCCTTCCTCTTTACTCTCTCCCCCCCAACCCAACACCTCCTCTCCTCTCTCTGCTCTTCATCTCTCCTCTTCACTCTCTCACCTTCTAACCGCCCTTCTCTCTCTCTCTCTTTCTGATTCTTTTCCTTTTTCCAGGTTTGTGTCTATTTTGGTTTTAAGTGTTTTCATAAACCTCTCTCAATCCGCGCTGTCTACCTTTAGGAGAAAAACTAGGTAAAACCCAGACAGCGATGGAGGAGAATAATGTCACAAATAATGTGCGCAGGCCGTGTGGCTGCCCTTGACTGGAGTTCCTCCCCCGATGCCAGAAAAGCCGCTGTTTCTTACTTAGAATCTGTAATCACCAACCTCTTCTCTGCTACTCTTTCTTCTCAATTTTATGTTGGTGATTTGAACCTCATTGCTTTTGTTTATGTTGCTGTAATATCTGATGTATCAATCTTTGTATCAATCTGTCACTTTCAGTTGGGAGTTTTAACAAATAGTTTGTTGCATATTTGGTGCAAGAATGGGTTAGTATTTCTCAATCGAAGTTTATATCGGTTAGGTTTGGATTGTATGGTTTTGATCCATGAAGGGTAAATTTTAGGGACAATGAGTGATTCAATCATTTTCAGAGAGAAGGCCAGGTGGGTGAGCTACAATTGTGAAAAATCATTGGCAGTTGTATCTATGGATGAGGGTTATTTATTTAATTAACTCAGTCCATGGTATGAAGAATTTGAGCATTTTGTATGCTTTGGTGCTGGCCATTGATTATGTTCTGAGGTGATTCTGCCAAGCATAGATTAAGACTTCTTTCCAACCTCTGGTGCATTTTTGAAGTGCTGCCTGCTTTCGGTTTTATATTGAGTTGGAAAATAGTGAAACATGTGATCTTCATGAAGAATGCTCACTGTTGTTAGGAAAATGATTTATTTCCTGAATGGCTTCTCTGATTTGCTTCACCATGCTATGCAATGTATACCAAGGCAGCAGCATTTACCAGATATGTTTGGAGAAGCAAATAAAGCCTAAGCCCCCTATTCTCTGAGTGCATGAATCTTTCAGTTATGTTTTTGATGGTGCTATTGTGGGTTCACTTATTTGATCAACTGCCCGCCCCCAACCCCACAAAAAAAAGAAAAAAAAAAAAAGAAAACAAGACTGAATGGTTAATAGGAAATAAATATAGGAATATTTTATTTTTTGATGCCAATATTGGGCAGTAAATTTGGTGATTTAACTGTGATAGAACTTTTATAATGTCTTAGAAATGTAGCTTCAAATTTTAAAATTTTCTTCGTTCATTGATTCAGCTTGATCACCATGACATGTAACCCTGATATTTTCATATCAAAAGAAGAAATAATGTGCAGGCTTTGTAATCTCATGGCAAATCACCCCAAGATTATAATATTGATTAATATTTTCTTTGTTGCTTTTATTCAACTACTCAAAGCACGGAGAAATATAAAATATATATATATATTTTCAGTTGTAAATGGTAAAAGTACCCAAAGATGCCAATATATATGAGCCGCAATGCCAAAGTTAGTATGAATAGAGATTCCTGCTTATCTGGTTTCACTTCTTATTCAGGTGACATTTTACCTTCCCTGCTCTCTGTTTTGCAGATAAAAACAGGGGATACTCAGCGTCTTGGCAGTACTTCCCTTTCTTTTAGTCAGAAGGATTTAGTGTCTTTACAAGTTGAGTTGTACATTCAAAATGTTACCCAGTTCTTGTTTCTATTCTCAGCACCTGTGATTGGGTTTCCTTTTTCTGGATATATCTGAGTGGCTGGTGGTTTATCTGTAAGTTAGATTAGACAATCTGGTCAGTTGAGGAAAAATAATGGTTTAATGGGTCATTACTGAGAAGATCTCATGGGGGGAAAGATGTAGTTAATTTCAGGATGGAGAAGTTTGTACCAACCCTTGGTATATATATATATGTATATGCATACTTTTATCTCTCTCTAAGTGATCATGATCTCACCTACATGATTTAGTTCTTTGATGTGGCATATCAGTCATAAAATGTTTATGGCTGTAAAATATGAGGCTGTACAGAGGGCCTTGCCATGAATGTGAAATAGTCATCTTTCAAACAAAAAATAATCATGTTCAGTAAACAGGCACCTGGATTTTGAAGAGGATTGGCTGAATGGAGATAACATTTTTTAACCAATTTACAGTTATAATTGAAAAGGACAAATATAAATAATTTTGGCAAAATGTAAAAATAGAAGATGTACAAACTCAATATTTTCTAGATGGCTTTTTGGAGAAAAATTCGTTCTATTAGTTCGTTGGTGCATCTCTACTGCCAGCTTTTCAGTTTCGGTTAATGTAGGCTTCTCATAGTTTTTCATTAGCTCTGGAGGCAAGGCGGGTGATCCTCTCTTCCCCTACCTTTTTGTTTTCACTATGGAGGCTTTTTCTAGGTTGGTTGAGCAGGCAGTAGAGGGGGCTATTTAACTTCTTGCAGGGTGGGAAGTAGGAGTGAAGAGGGAGTCGAAGTTTCTCACTTGCTATTTGCAGATGACACTCTAATTTTTGTGAGGCTTCACCACTTGTTGTGTTAGTTTGATTTATGAAAAGTTCGCTTACTAGACCCCGAAGTTGCCTAACTTTCAGGCACGGGGGCTTCAGTTGTAGAAAATTCACGCAGTTACGAAGATCAACATGTTTGGCTCTTGCACCCAAACTACGATAGCCCTCACCAACTTTGATATACAATCCAAGATAGAATACAAGGGAAGGCGTTGAAATAATTTCGTGAAATAGATTGGCAAACCTCGCTATCTTCGGTGCCAGTTGATTACCCTTTAGTTTGACACAAAAGCTTTAGGGTTGGGGTGGCGTGATTGGGTGTGTCACGATGGTGAAAATCTAAGATCTAGCACTCTCCTCTTGTTAGCTTCCACCATCGTCTCATTTCTCTGTGTGATTGAAGAGAGGTCTCCCTGCACTACATCCTAGATCTTCATCGTCACTCGAGAAGGAGAATCCTCGAGTGACCTTTGGGACATTGTATTGTGATGAAAAGTTTTGACACACTTGAAGCCAGTCCTTAGGCGTCGCTCATCAGTCTGTCTGATTAGTGCGAGAATCCTTTGTGTCTTGGTGGTTGGGAAGATGAAGGGAGACAGCTAGGGATGACAATTTTCCAGGCAAACTAAGGTATGGGAAAGAATGATTAGGTGTCAGGACGGGTTTGAGTAACCTTTCAAGCGGATTTCGGGTTTGGCGGGTCTCTGATTTCTAGTTACCCCCTTCCCACTTGATTTATTATTTATTTTTAAATTATCTATCACGTATCTTGGTATATACTCATTTTTCTATATGTTTCCATTCTTTGTGTGCTAGGTTTATTATGAAGGTTGTTTGATTCAAAAGTGATGAAGTAAGCGTCATCTTCTTATCCCGAGTGAGAAGATGTCTCCATGTAAGGGAAAATTGTCTCTTAGTAGCTTTCACTTGTGATTGTTCCAATTCATGAAGCCTTGGCAAAGTATTGACTCAAGACATCTGTGCTCCCGCTTATCTTGCTTTTGTGGGTCATTTTTCTCTTTTTTATCATCAGTTTGGATTTTACTTCATAGTTATCAAATTTGATCATTTTTTTGGGAAATTTTGTGTCGTTAATGGTTGAATGCGGTGAGTTTAGTGAACTAAAAAAGGATTGACTTTGTAAGGTGATGAATTTTTGAGGTTATTACCTAAATTTTCTTATCTGTGAGATCTTTGAAAAGGATTGAAATACGTAGTCTAAGTTATTAGGGTTGTGTGTAGCTCTGTTTAGCTTTGTTGATGTTTCGCTCTTTAGTATTTTGGCTTTCTTGTGGTGGAGTTTTATTGAGGTTAGATGAGTATAAATTATGGAATTTGTGATATGCGGGAAGAATGAATCATGTGATAGGAGCTTGAGTTTGAGTGGAATGGAGCCATCGACCATGAACAGACCGTCCAGTAACGGTGTTCAGCCCGAGGAAGCATGGACACTTCTGGGGTGAAGAGTGTCTCTGAGTGTGGACACTGGACACTGCGGACACGCCACGTGGCGTATCATCCGGATGAAGTCAAAGAAACGGATCTGGTGGACATATTTTATGGATTTTTTTCTTTGGTTTTTTTTTTTTAAATTACAGGCTAGCATTCACAAAGCACCTTTACTAATCGGCCTTAATTCTTAAAAACCATAACCTTTACAATTTATTTATTCTTTTCTACGCTGGCCTACTTTCGGATATTCGTGAATCTTTTTTACAAAATATTGGTAAAAGCAAAATTATACAAAATTTATTGAAAATGTTTTTAAAAAGTCTAAAATGACTGAATAAGCAAAAATGCCTGTTAAAGACAATATTCATATTTAGTTGTCAAAAAATTGATATTTAATTGCCAAAATGCAAAATGAGTTGAAGTTGCAATAAAAATTATTTAATATATTTAGATCAAATTAAAACATGAATTTGGATCAATGATCATAATTATTAAATTAAAATGTTAAAATGGGTTTTTCATGACTATCTGAATTAAGGCTAAAAATTAAAATAATCTTTAATTAAATGGCTTTTAAATATCATATACTAATTACATTTATAAAAAAAAATATCATATTTAAGCCTTAATTAGTTTTAGTATTGCTTATGCTAGTCTTTGAATATTTGAGAACAATGTTTGAACACTTGTTTTTTATGTCTAAGTGCACCTGGATAATCTTTGTAAGGATAATTATTTTTAATTATTTTATCCTAGTTTTTGGAATTTGCGTTGTTATCGTATCCGTCATTATGCGTATCCCCATAGCCTTGTCGGTGTTAGTCTTTCTAGTCCTCGCTTGACAATGGGAAGCCTTAAAAATATACTTGAAAAGGAAGGAAAGTACGTGCCCAATCGATCGTTGGATTTGAGTGGTCCCTCAGTTGTGGCTATTAGAAGTTAGGATTGAGGAGGGAAACTGGATGGTAGGGTCGAGATGGGCTTGCAAACACTTTTTGCGGTCTCTTGCCCTTCTCGCCCAGAGTTCCTTAGTTCAGAGGTTAATTAAGGTATGAGATTTTTTATCTATTATTGGGACGGGTTTGGAGACCTGGTGGCCGATCCCGAACCCACTCTCTTGTCATCCTAGGAGAAATAGAGGAAAGAAGGTGGTTTATTAAACAGGAAGGAGGAAAAAAGGGTGTAAAGGTGGGGTGGAGTGGGTTGGGGTTTTGACTGCGGTCAAGTGGTGGGTCACCAAATACGGAATTTTTAAATGGTGTGGTGGAGAGTCCGTTACCTCTTCTAAGATCTCCCCTCAACCTTAGATCTGCTGGGTGTTCTAGCCACCTACCCTTCTTCCCAGTCTGCCGACATTTCTTGCGTGGTGAAACTGACTGATCTTAGTGCCAAAGTTGCTGATTTTTATTCCTCCACAAATCAATTCTCTAAATAACTCAAGATACAATGCTTTTGCTTCTGTGGAATCATAGATGCTGTTTCAAAATGGTCAATTCAATAGTCAGCGCTCCCCTCTGTTGTCATAGAGATGATAGGTTGTTAAATAAGGAGCTGAGGTGGTCACTCTGCTAAAGCTGGCATGAAGTAGTTCTTTACTTAAATCACTCCATAATAGATGGGGATTTAATTCGATGGAGAACCAATGAACTGCCATCCCTTCCATACATATATGAGCCAAAGGAACCCTATAATGATATGAAATTTCATGGATTAGAAAGTATGTTTAAAGCACAGTTAACCATTCTTGTGGGGCTGTTTGGAAACGTTGAGAACCACACGCTTTCTTTGTGTCGCTCTGGGGAAGCTACTGAATTGAAAAGGTCATGGAGTCACATGCATTAATATCCACTCCAACGATTGAAACATGGGTGGAAGGATTTGGAATTATGGTAGAGTTTTTGGACTCTCGCCTTCGTCCTCGTAATAGTTTGGTTGCTTCTCTTTGTCTGTTCCATCCATCGCATAACCAGATCCTGAAATTTATTCTGGCTCTCTTGCAGCATTGTGTGATGCCTTTCCTGACTTTGATGTAAGACCTCAAGTTGAGTGGTGAGGTGTCGAATCTGGTTGTCCTAAGCATCCAAATGGGCATGATTTTTCGTTTCCATACTCATGCCATTTTTGCCCATCGTGGAAGAGGAGAAGGAGAAAGGAGCGAGTTGGACCGTGATAGAAACAAAAGAATCTTCCCTCTAGTTTTTTAGAATGTGTTCTAGCACAGCCATAATTTTCTGAACCAGAAAAATGAAAAGGTAACCTCTGTAATGACTTTCAGTATGTTTTCAATCACCCGACAATCCTCTTAAAACAATAAAGACAACAAACAACAATCTGACAAAGTAGGCACTGAAAAGAAAAAAAAAATGTGTGAGACCACACAGCCCGGTGGATTCCCCCTTCCCTCCTGCTTCTAGCATGCCTCACTCATCCTCCTTTAGCCTTTTTGAATAACCGATCCCGTTCCCTTGGTTTTTAGTTGGCCCTCTTTTCTTCCCTCCACGTGCCCTCTTATTTCTTAAAGAATAAACCTACCACATGGGCTGGCCATGTTTGGCCTCCTTTGTTCTTTGGTCTTTCTTGATGAAGCCTCTACAAAAACTGATCGTTAAAAACCGGTCTTGCCTATAGATGTTTCCTTTGTCTGCGAAGGAGGGAAGGGCAATTGATCATTTGTTAGTGATTGTTCAAAGGCTAGGTGCTTTGGGATATACTCTTGTATAATTTTGGGATTATTGGGTGTTTCCCCAAGTTATTGAGACTCCCTCTTGGCGCGATTCCTTTGTGGGGAGAGATGTCAAACTTTGATGGTAGCACCCACGGCTATTTTTGGACAATTTGGCGTGAAAGGAATGACATTGTTTTTTGACAGCAAGGTGAAAGTAATGGGGTTAGATGATACAATCGGTGGGAAGGGTTGAAATGGTGTGTTCTATTACAAGTCCTTATCTGAGATTTTGGAGAGCCAGACCCTCACATCTCTTTTCCTTGAGTGTATTTGGAGGAAGTGCGTGTAGCCAAAGAATATGTTTTTCATGGGAAGCTACTTGGGCAGATCTTAATGTTGATCGAAAAAAGAAAAGGGTATGACCTTTACTGGAAATAGATAACTTTCCTTGCCCAGAGGAGGAGCAGTTGATCATCTCCTCATTCATTGTGCAAAGACAAAAGTGCTTTCGGAGCTGCTCTTATCTCTTTTTGGTGTTTCTTGGGTCATTTCTTCTTCTATGCGGGACACCCTTTTTGGGATGAGAGGTCTTCGTTCTTGGAGACCGGAGAAAGAGCTTGAATAATGTGGACAGTTATGCATTTTTAGGCGGTTTGAAGCTAGGAATGAAATTGTTTTAAGAGCAGACCTTTTCTCTACAAAAGTTAAAGCATTTTTTTGTACATCTTCTTTGGTCGGAGATCAAATCATTTTTGTGGATGGTCCCATGGCCCTTTTACACTTTATAGATTGGGTGAGCGCTAGTTGAGCTGGGTGGGGTTTTGGACATGCTTTTTGTTGATATTCTTCTAAGGGAGGTGAGTATCTCTTTTTGTAATCAATTGATTGCTTTATTAGGCGCCTCTTTGATGTATACCTTCTTGCTTATTAAAAAAAAAAAAAAAAAAAAAGTTTTAGCATGCCTGGAGTTTTTTATTCGAAGGATGAAATCCTCTTTTCTTTGTATTTTTTGGTCTTGGACAAATATGTACACATGGTTGATGAGCCTAGATTTTTAGTTGATTTCTTGACTTGGTTGGGGTGTAAATGAGGGTTGGTGGGTTTTTTTGTTTCCTTGCTCTCTTTTTTGTCCCCCTTGTGAGTCCCACTTTTATACTTCTTTTATACCTTGTTTGTGGGGCTTCCCACTGGGTTCTTTTTCATGATTATGTATTGTGCTTTTACTCATAAAAAAAAAAAAGTTGTTGAGCATAGCTTGTAGACGGCTGGTTGACACTTTAATTAGACTGGCTACTAGTTTTGGAATTAATGAACATTGTTGGTGTCATTGACAGGCCCTAAAGCAACTAGTTCAGTTAAATGTTCATTACACCCTAAAAACGTCTTATTAAGCAATCATTTTGACTGAGGTCAGTTTCCCTCAACCGGTTGTGAAACAACATGCTTCTACTCAACCAATTAGTTCCCCTTGATACATATAAGTTCTGCATTTAGATCAAATTAAGAAAGGGAACAATGGCTAATATAACACCTTAACCTGAAAAACTTTTAGAATTATTTTGACCAATTTCATATTATATTTTCTTTGAAACTAATTTTCATCAAATTCATGAATATATAAGATCAATTTAGACCTTAGATGGTCAAGGTGTTTTAAAAAGATGCAATACAACATGAACCAGTCTTACCGACAATTTACAAAGAGATCTATTTAGAAGCTCAATAAACTTTCTTTGAAATTTCTTCCTTCTCAATTTCCTTTTGGCTGGATGACTTCTTCTTGATTTATCAGAAAACTTCTTCTTGAAACACTTAAATATAAACAAATCTTAAAGCTTATCTTGTAATCATCAAAACTAAGGTAATCTGACCTTGTGGTCTAACATATATAATTTGCTTTCGGTTTTCTCACTTATCCTTCAAATTGTTTCCTACGATCTAAAGTATTATGATGACTTAGCAATATATAGTAAATTTTGGAGACAAGGAATATCTTGGTTTTATTTGAGTCTATATAGTTGATGTTAATAGATGTCCAATTTTAGACTCTTCATATCAGGATAGGTTTGTTATCTTCCTTCTGCTTGTTAGTAGTCAAACTGAGAAGTTCACAATATTTTGAACTCCATACATCGATAGCCTTAGTATATTATGGTGTGTAAAGCTTGTGAAGTAATTAGATGCCCCATCACTTTCATTTTGCTTCTGCAGCATTTTGGATTCGTTTGCGATGGGCGGAGGAATTAACTCACTGAAAGAAGAAACTTTGCAAATCTTGCTGTTGATTTGATATCTGAAATTGCAAATCCTTGTGAAGAGTGAGCCGATCAGGACGTACTGTGGCGTATGGTTTTCTCTTGAAAACTTTCTGTTGCGATGGTATCAATGTAGTGAATATTGAAGACGGTTTGTTTTCTGATCGGTGACGCTCTTCTCTGATGATTCGGAAGACCGTTGGGATTGCTGTCCTCGGTTTGCTATCGCGATGATGCCTTCGTTATCGCGTGACTTTTTTCTTATTTACAGTTACATTTCCTTCATTGCATCATTTGGATAGTTAGATTGATTCCACCATTCTTATGGCTGGGTTAGTGTTTACAATATTCATAATTAGCTTCCTGAAGATATCACTGTTCATAATGAAGATTTAGAAGGTATATGTAATATACTGCTTTGCCTTGTGTGCACAGACATAAACATCTTAACCAAAATCTAAATCTTGATTGCAAATGAGATACACTTCTTTGGAATTCATACAAAGTCTTAAATGCTGAATCAATCGTTTTGTTACCTCCTGTTTCCATGTTGCTGGCTTGTCTTTCTTACCCAGGTTTGAATGTATTACTCGAGGTGATAGTAGAAGACTATTGTTGCGAGGCTACCCAGTCTTTGTCTGAAATTTTCCAATGGTATATACTGTGGATATAGTTTGCACACACAAGTCATGCTTTTGCAGTTTTGATGCATAAATCATGATACAGTTCCTAGAAAGGCACTTTGGAGCCGCCTTGAATGAGTGGGTAGGCAACAATTGGATGCTGCAAACAGCATGCTGCAACAATTAAGCTACTTTAAATGCTGTCAATGCCTATGCTTTGAATGGGCTCCTTTATCTGATCTTACACCAAAAATATGGCATCATTCATACGGTATGATTTTTGCTTTGCTGTTTATTCTGGATTAATGTGATAGAGGAAGGTTTAACTCTCTAACTCTCTCTCTCTCTCTCTCTCCCCCATAGATGTGGTTCTTACTTTCTTCTCCTGACTTCGTCTTCATGTGAGTTTTTCAAACTTGTCTCTTCAAGGTAATACAGTGTATTCTCTTCGATAATGACCTATTGTCTATATCGGAGTTGTCCTCTAGAATGTCCACTTGTTGGATATTGCATCATTCTGATTGTTACATGCAGGAGAGATCTGTCGATTCTCTTCTTCTGGGTGATTCTGTTCAATAAGTAATATCTTTCGTCTGATAGATATCTCCTGAATTTCTTATATAAAATCACTTCAGTAGAGGTGTGGATTATAGATGAAAGTGAATATGATTTGCAGAATATATAGTGAAAGTATAGTGTCTCTAGGTTCTTGAACTTTGTGTATCCATGAAGGACATTTATTCTTTCTCCATTATCTTCAACAGATGCCACATCTATCTGGCAGCCTTATATTCATTTCTGCTTTGTGCTGATATATGAGTTTCCAAACCATAAATGGAAGAGAAACATGACATTATAAATTTGGCTGTTTCACGGCCATCCTTTTCTTTCTGTCTAATCTAGAGAAATGTTAATTTCTGTTGTTCTAGAAATTTGTGATTTTATTGGGGAGTTGTTGATATAATGTCTATAGCTTTTTATATGGTTGATGAACCCAATTTCAACTATTAGAATCCAGCAAAGATTCTGCGCTGCAAGTATATCGACATCCTAGCTGCACTAAATTCCAGAATATTTAAGTATCACATGAAACAAAATATGTGAAAATTATCACCAGGTGCAGGATACACATTTTATCTTGTGCGAGCCTTTGTTTCACTGATTAGTTCATTGATAGAGGTAAGTAACAGCGATCTTTAAAGTTTATCGTGAGAAGAATGAAAGATTGAGCACCATTACGAAACAAATCATCCCCAGCACTCTTTTGATGATAACGATACTGGTGGGATCTCATTTAATGGGTTAGTTGACAATTGTATAAGTGTAGTATCAAGCTCCATGTTTCTGTTTTCAATGTTGTCATTTTCAAAGTTTGTCATTTCCAATAGTCGTTAATCGTATAGTGATTAGTAAATTTATTAATAATTACAAGTGATCCAAGTTTTATTGGATTCATATTACCTCTATTTCTGTCTCAGTAGTTAAAAAAGTTGTGATCACAGAAACACCTATATATATATATAGTATCTCAGTCTTGAAGAATCAATGAAATGAATGAATGAATTGAAGAAATTTCCAGCAATTACTAGTGTCTTTGTGTAATCCTGAAGCCTTGATCACGAAGCCACGAAGGTTTCTAGAGTGATTTGCAGTTATTTCGGCCACATTATGATCTTCCGGCCACTTTTCTTGGTGCTCATTAATTTATTTCAACTCCTTGCTTAGATATTACATCGTGCTGCACTATTTGTCTTATTGTATTGTGGGTCCCATGGTGTGTATATACTATAAAGTCTAAATATGTAATGTAGAGATAAGTCTTCTTTTTAATGAAAATAATAAAATTAGAGGATTAACTATATATGCTACATGGTATGGAAGCGGAAAGGCTTTAATTTGTTTTGATAGACTCATTTGTTTCTTAAAGTCTATTACTCCAGCGAATCTCTTACTGTGCGCCCATTATTAAGTCACAGCTGTAGAAACGTGGACTTTTAGGCGACTCTTCTAAAATTTGAAACCACAAATTCGGCGCACGAGGTAGATCTGCAGCAATTAACCTTGGCGACAAGCGGCCAACCTGCGTGCCGTCTTGGCGCAACCATGACGAGTGTTGGCCGGCGGCGTGAGTGCGCGTGTGGCGCGTGGCTCCTTTTTCGGGACGGACTCCACATCTGGTCGTCCAAGCCTTGAGTCTTCTTTATTCACTCCCTCGGCGGTCCACCAGAAACCCTTCATTCCACCTTTTTGCCCATTTGCCTCTGCCGCCTCAGTCAGTCGTCTTCTCCACCGGTTTGGGTCCTCTTTTTTCTTCATCTCAGTTCCACGATCGTGATTTCAAGTTCCCTGGCCGTGATTTCAAGCTCCTGACCGTGATTAGCCCTCCTTAGAGACTCTCTTCCAATCAACGTGATTCAATCTCAGGTTAAGTGGATATGGCGACTGCAAATTCCTATTTTATGCCTCTCTGGATCTCCCTCTTATCACCTCGGAAAAATTGATTGGTAGTGAGAATTATCTCTCTGATCGGCTTATGGAACTGCGGTTCATAGGACGGGGTTATGAGGATCATCTTATTGCGAGGAGGATGCTGCTTCGATGTTAGCCAGGTGCGGAAGAAAATAGATACAACTATGTAACGATATTATGGCGTCGGTTGATCGAAAATTTTGCTTCATCTTCGGGCTTACAAGACATGTTCTAGGATTTTGGAATGAAGTAAAGTTCTATCTGCGAATGATGTCACGGCGCTTTATAAGGTAACCGCTGTTGTTAATATCCTCCAACCCTGCAACGAACATGGATTTATCTAATTATATTGGCGGATTGCCCTTTCTTAGGAGGAGTTCACGACATTGATGCACCTCTTGCTAGTGACGTTGAGGCTCAGCAAGCAGCGAGTTGAGCAGATTCTTCATGGATTCGCCTCTCATTGGCTTAAGTGGGATCTTGAGACCCTGAAGTTAGATTCTTGGCGAGTCCATTAGTCCCGTCCTTTGATGATGTGTTTTGCTTGCCTCTCAGTATCTCCTCCCCACGGACTGCGCCATTTGATAAGCCCCCAGATTCTTAGGTGTTGGTTTTCTCATACTAACGCCCGGGGGACCAACGATGGTAGCCGGGTGTCGAGAATGACGTCCGCCTGCACTTAATGCAATAAAGCAGCCCCACCTATTGATCGTTTCATTATCGATTACGTGGATGACCTCCGCGCTTCTGTGTGTCTTAATCTTGATCCCGATTCTCAGCGCCCGAGACTCACGAGCTTTTATCTCACGGGGTGTCCCCCAGTGACGAGTGAGTATGATGCCTATCTTAAGCTGTCAACCGACGAGTCGACCACATTGCCTCTGTTGCCAAGCCGTCAATGCGCTCTCTTCACTTTGTGTCGCCTGCCCGGAGTAACGGATTCAGACTGGTGCTTGATCACATTTAGAAGTAATAAAAGAAGATCTTCTCTTCTCTCCTCACTACTCTGCTTTACCTCTTTGTTGCCTTCCAGCTAATGGTTCTCAGCGTGACTAAGGGTATTGGTTTGAAACTCATCTCTCCACTTCCTACCTCTCACTTAATCGCTATACTCTGAGTGTCCCTTTAATCTTATTTCTGCCAGGTAAATCACCTCGTACTCTTCTGTATTCCATTATTTTTTTGATAAATTTATGAGCCTTCCATGGAGATAGATCTGGGGAGGCGATTGGCATTGGGCGTGAGTCGGGGCCTCATCCACCTCCTCGCCAATCATCTCACGCGAGTTTGCGTTCCGCTGATAACTCCTCCTCGTCCCACGATCGTCGGGAGCTACCTGATCTTTAAGTTTCGAGAGAAGATGGTCCTTGTTTCCACTTTGTCGTCACTTGCGTGTGAGTCCTATCAGCTTGGGAAACATGCTAGGTGTTTAAGTTCAGCGGCCCGTTTGAACAATCGAGATGACATCTCCCTTTTGAACTTGTCCACCATGATGTTTGGGGTCCTTAATCGAGATTTGATACACTTTTAAAGCTTTGTTATTTTGTGTCACTTTCATTGATAGCTATTCTCGATGTACTTGGGATTTTAATGAAAAATCGAGGCTGTGATTGCATAATCCCTATTTTCGAAATTTTTATGCTGAAATTCTAACTTCCGAGTTCAATAACTCTATTCGTATTCACGTAGTAGTAATGTGCAGGAAATATTTATTTTACTTTTACCTTTATTTCTTTATGTCCCGACATGGGATCCTTCATCGATCTTCTTGTGCTCATGCCCGACAAAATGGGGTAGGCGACGTAAATCGTCATCTTGCGCTGAGACATCTCGTGCTCTCCTCCTCAGCATCATGTTCCTTTTTCGTTTTTGAGGGACGTTGTTCTTATGACTTGTTATTTGATTAATGAAGCTGTGCCTCATCATTACATGCTCAGATTTCTCATTCCCTTCTTTTCTGACCAACCTCTTTATTTCCTTCCTCCTCTCTCGTGTCTTTGGTTGTACTTGCTTTGTTCATATTCTCACTCCGGAGACAAAACAAGCTTTCTGACCCGAAGACGCAATCGCCTAGGCTACTCCCGGAGCTTGGAGAAAGGGTTATCGTTGTTATTCCCCTGAGACCCATCGATACTTTCTCTCCGTTGATATCACCTTCTTGAGGACTCCCCGCTTCTTCTCCTCCTCAGAGTCTCTTCAGTTCTTGAAGTCTGCCACTTATATCATCTCTCTGCTTCCGTTTGATGATGTATCTTCTCGTGCGCCAGGTTTATTATATGATCATTGTCTGCATTGTTCCTCTCCTTTGTGGAGGGCGTGAGAGCGAGAGTGTGTATTGTATTTGTGAAGCTTCGTTGGGCGCCTCTTGACCTCCTTCCTCTGCCTTGACTTCTCTACCTCGACTCTGCCTATTCTTTGATAACCACCCATTAACTCTTCGGAAGAAGATGTCGGCTCTGTAATCCTCATCCTATTTACAATTTTGAGTTACCATCGATTATCTTCCCTGCTACTTGCATTTGTTTCTACTATTTCCTGTTTCTCTTCTAAGAACACCGATGAGGCCTTTCCCATCGGTGTGACAAGCAATGGTAGATAAAATAGGCCCTTTCTGCACTCGGCGGCACCCAGGATCTTGTTGTTTGCCATTTGGTAAGTTTCGAGTTGATTGTTGTTGAGTCTGCGATTAAGGTTGGTCACGATGGCGGGTTGATCGCCCTTAAGGCCGGCAATTTGCTCAAGGATATACTCAGGTTTATGGATTACGATTATGGTGACACACCTTCTCCCACCGTTGCAGATGTACGTAAGTGCTTCTCTCTATGGTACGCTGTGTTCCTAAGCGCTTTTAGGTTGGATATTAAGGAAATGCCTTTGTCATGGTGATCGTCGGGAAGTTTGGGGCAATCCACTGGTTTGTTGCTTTCGGGGAGTACGGTTTTAGTGTGCGGGTTGCCGCTCACATAGCTTGAAAGCAATCGCCGGCGGCAGTTTGCGGCCATTTAGTTACATTGTTCGGTGGCATCTTATGTCTGGCCAGACCGTTCAGTTTTATCATCACTGTACTCGCCGAGCGGTGTATTTATCTGGTTGTTTATGTGGATAACGCCGTGCCATTCTGACGATGTTCGAGATGAAGCAGCCCCACAAGCTAAACAACATCTTTTACCACACAAACTAAAGACTTGAGGAAAGCTGAAATGCTACGAGGTGAGATAGCTCAATCGATTACAGTGTGAATCCTCTCCCAGCGGAAGTATGCTTTAGACATCTTGGAAAGAAAGCGGGGTATGTTAGTATGCTTAGTTGTACTCCTATGGATCCTAATGTCAAGCTGTACGAGACGGGAGAGTCTTTAGGAGATCTGCGAGATATCGGCTTGTGATCTGTGAACTATCTCACCATTACTCGGCCCGAACATTCATTTCCGTTAAGTGTTGTTAGTCAGTTCCTCTGATCACCATGTGATAGCCATTAGGATGTTATGTCAGCATTCTTGATATATTAAAAGTACACCGGGCGAGGTGTGTTGTGCGAGAATAGAGGTCACACCAGGTTATTGGTTACGGTCTGCAGTTAGGTTTGGCTCACCTCTGGATAAACGTTCCCGCCAGTCTTGTGTTTTCATTGTGTTATGGTAACCTAATATCTGGAAGAATAAGAAACAACATGTAGTGGCTAGATCTATGGCCAGAAATGTCGAGCTATGACCACGGCAACGTGTGAACTCCTGCCGTGAAGGCATACCGGGGAGTTAGATTTGGAAAGGATGAGCGGTTGAAGCTCATGCAGCGTGATGTATTTGCTTTGCATATTGTATGTCAGGTCTTAATGAAAGGACTAAACAGCATTGAAGTTGGTACACTTCATTATTAGAGAAAGATGTCATGGATGTATGCATTTCTGTTTGTATCGGTCTGACGATAAAGCTAGCGGGCGATATCTTCCGCTAAAATCGAGAGGTCCTAAACGAAATTAAATACGTTTATATGAAGCTTGAACGTATGACATATCTTAAGAACTTGAGAGAGATGTTAGATATTGTACAGTCTTTTCTTTGTTGTATCTACTTCTTGTGAGTCTCATAGGTATATATATATAAGTCCAAATTATAATGAAGAAGATAAGTCTTTTTAGTGAAAATAATAAAAGTAAGGGGATTCTCTCTTTTCTCTCTTCACAAATACTATTCTGTTATTCAGCACTTTTCTTGGTGCTCAAATTGTTTCATAAAAATAATTTGGCAGATGTCTTCTTTCATATAACATTCTCTCTCATTCAATAACTCTTATTTTCTAGACCCAATTTTCTGAGTGCTACAACATTTTCACATGATCTCGTGTCATTAACAAAGTAACTCTGGAAGATTTTCATTCTCATATCATATATGCCTGGCCTCTATCATGATCATGTTAACAAATGTAGCTTGGAAGATATCTCTCACCATATTAAGCCTATCAAATACATATATTCTCTCAATCTTTTTTATCCATTGCTTCTTCCTTTTTATGTTCAAGTCTATCTAACAATCATGGATTAAAGTGAAAAAATGCAAGATTTTCTATGGTTGAGGTGAGGAAGGAAGGACATCTAGCATGTGAGTTGCAGGTTGGAAAATTTGGAATTTTATTGTAACTTGTAGTTCTTAAGAAAAATGATCCTTTGGCATAAGGTAATATATATTTTTTGATAGAGTAGGAAGATGTATTGTAAGGAGGAGGCCGAATAGAGATATTAAAAGATCTAAAGCAGCCTCACCCCTTAAAGTGAAGCACTAAGCATGTACAAAACCACCAAATCTTGTTTAGTGGCACCCCGATCAATGAAGCCATAGGGTGTGGGACAGCGCATCTGGTGGCATGGGTAATATTGGTATCTATGAGACTCATTCAATGGGTGGGAGTAAACGACAATTGGATTGGATGGTAGCATTGGTGTCCTTAGGAAGCCTTTGTGCATCATTTCTGGGGACTATGTTGTCCTTGGCTGTGGAGATGGGCTGATTTTAGGAAGACATTTTTGTGGTCAACAGATATCTCTCAGCACCAGAATCAAAATCAGAGTTGTGAGTCTTCTGATGTCAAAATTCTACAATTTTATCCTCTCTCCAGCACTTCTTTTTCTTTTTCTTTGGAGCCCCTTAACTTGTAATCTCATTGATTTGGAGATAAATTTGGAAGGATTTATTCCTGTGTCTCTCTAAAGTTGCATAAGCACTAGTTTGTGCCTGATGGAGTGTAGTGCACTATCTTCTTTGTTCTTTTCTCTGTCCAGTAATATAGTTACCTCTATTTGTTTCTTTTTCATAAAATTCCATGTATGGCAATATAAGCGTCATCTAAGAGGTTAAGGTCTTTGCAATAATAGTAGCCAAGAAAGGGATCAATTTCACTGACTTATAAAACCTTTAGCTTCTGGATTGTTGCTGGGATGTCAGCCAATTAATCACCATTTTTACACTTTTTGATGACTTTGGCGCATATTATTTAGACTAACTAAACTTGATTGTGTTTCTCTTAGGAGCATAAGTGACATGATAGCCATTTCTCAATAGTCCGCAGTTGAGCCCCTAATTGTGGAGGTTTTGTAGGTGTTAACGAGGCCCTATTGGATTAGTCACAAGTTGGCCTGGACACCAGCGGTTTTATCAAAAAAAAGGTAAAAGATAATATGATGTTTCTTCATTTATCAGTTCTCTCAGTGATATTTGATGTCATAGCATGGCCAGTAGCCTCAATGATTAGGAATTGTATAATTGTGCATCAGACAAAGCTTTTACGGCTTTGTTAACCTGGTGTCATTAGAGAAGAAGATGGCTGAAAAAGAAGGAAGGAAGCACATGCAGCTAAAGGTTTAATTTGTACCACTAGAAAAGTGAAAAACAACACATGAACTCTATTGTCACATGCATTTGTGGGGACTGCTATCAGAATTTCTTTGGGACCATTTTAATCACCACAAATCTCCATACGATATTCACGTGTTCCCTCCACTATCCAATTTATGAAAGAACACTGAGACCTTCATGATCATGTGTCTTTCATTCCCAAAGCCCTACAAACACCTCCTTGATAACTTTGATGTAAACATCTATGGAATTCACTTTTAATAATATCCGTTCCACTTCAACAGGATTTGATTTAACATAAAAATCCACCTGCAACATCAGCACCACCAAATAACCCACAGTAAATGCACCACAACCATAACTTACCTATCATCTCCACACCATGGCACCGGATCTTCAAACCAGCCACCATCGACCATACTTCTGTTTATGTTTCTCTACCATCTACAACTGCAGCTAACTCAGCATTGGGTATCAACTTCCTTCAGTAAGTCATTATGCTGTAACATGTATCCCTCCATCTAGCCATGAAGCTGGCTCGAGATTATGAAAGGATGGGATAGAGGTTAAGGGAGGTTCACGTTCGAGTCTTAGCGTGGAAAAAATTAAAAAAAAGCAAAAAGCATGTATCCCACCATCTCACAATGCGATTACCTTCATCTACCTCACAGCTCATCAGCCTCCCATCCTCGCCATCCTGACAAATTTGCCTTTACATTACAACTTCTTACGTCAATGGCTTGTGGCTTGTCTCCTCAACATTACCTAGCAGGCCAATGACACACAACAATTAAAACTGACCTCTTGTCTTTGCCTACCACCTCCCTACTATTAGCGCCTATGGTCGTAAGAGTGGCTATTCAAATGTTTTTATGCTCGAATCAATGTTATCAATAAAAGGTTTATCAGGATGAAAGATGAATCAATATATTATTGAATATACAATTATAATATTTTTGATAAATAAACAAAGTAGTATATTATATCAAAAAAAAACAAAAGCCAAGACCCCCACGGTATACGAAGTATACAAGCGAGTTGCTTTAACAAAAGAATGATGGCACCTCCCACGCTAGCAAACCCTGAAGGCCACAAAATCCTAACCAAACCACTCCCTGCTCTGCCTCAGAGCACAGCCCCATGACTTGAACATGCTTACAAAGAGGATTTAAGTCTAGAGAAAAATGCATATTATAAAAGACTATACAATTTCTTTCCTTCCAAATTCTTGAGATAAGACAGCGCTGCCTCCACAAACTTTCTAGCCACCTCCACTCACTATAATATGAAATAATAATTGTCTTAATATCTTAAAATTTCCTAAATAAACATGGTTGGAGTTAAATATGAATATAAATCATCTTAACACCCTTACCTCCTCGTGCATTATGCACACGTGGAGAACAAACAAAACGAAACTAAGTCCTTGCGGACTTTTAAATATGAAGTGGTAGATAAAATATTCAAATTCAGAAAAGTGGCTCGAACCCATGACATCTCTTAAACGACTACGATACCCATGTTAAACAACCATTTTCTTAAAAACTTAAGTTTGGAGTTTGGATTCATGGTATCATGCTTCTTAAAATAATATCCATTATATATCTTGACGTTGAAGTACACCATGTATCAAGATTAAATTTGTACTGCACTAAATAACTCAAATAGAACTGCCTATTTAGCCATACCAATGAATTCATGCAAAAATATTTCATTTGTAGATTTTAACAAAGTTCTAAAGTTTATTATCTCATTATTATAATCATAAGAGACCTTGATAATGTCATCAGTTTTGAACTGATTCTTAGTGATTTATTGGGTTTTCCTTTGCCTAGTGCTTCTCTGTATTCACATTGAATTTAGACTTCAAAAGCACATATCATTTATATTTTTGGATCCATGTAGCTTTAATTAGTCATGGCTGGTAATGGATATCACAAACTTAGATATGTGCTAATCTAGAATTCTTCCTGTTGCTTCGGCCAATTATAGGTATATGCCAAACTGATTGGGTTTCCCTTGAAAAATTCTCTTTTCTTCTAGACATTATAGTATAAACGGTCTATGGAATTGCAGTTTGATGGCTTTTATTACCTTTTCCAGATGCTGGGATACTTCCAACATGTTAAGCTGACACTTCATTTACAATCACTGCCCTTTTGGCTGTTATTTCTTACAAATGATTTTGAGTTTAATAACGGTTTGTTATCTATCACCTTTTCTTTTGGACATAATTCTGGTTTGATTGATGGTAGGTATTAATGAAGATTTAGTGTCAAGCCCGGGTGTTGGACCTGCAGCTGCAGATGGGTTCAATTGATGTATCAATCAAGCTCTGGTTCTGGACAGGTTGAAAACGAAAGAAAACTTTTAAAGTTTGTTAATGATGATATTTGTGGCACTATGTTGACGTGTTTCAACGTCTAATCCAAGAGAGAAAGGTTCTTCCTGGAACATCATTTCCTCTAGAGCCATTGGGTTGTGGAGTGATGATTTGAAGGGCAAGGAGAGTTCAGCCAGTATCGCTCTAGGCTGGTAAGTTTTACCTGGTTATCTTTCATACTTCAGATATACTGTTGGCTGTCAATATAAGGGGTGGAATATTTCTTAATAAACTTGAGCAGTCAAATGTCCACATATCTAATGCTTCTCATATTTAGGAGATGCATTAATAAATGGTGGTAGAAATTAGTGGATCACTATGGACTGGTTTATCTGGTATATTTCATGCTATTATACATTAACTCCAGTATTTTGAGAGGGTGATAAGCAGTATTACTTGTTAGCTTGCTGTCAAATGTTCAAATTTAATGGTGTACGATTTGCAGCAGTTTTCATGCTCTAATGCCTTTGTTTATTTATTTGTATATCACATCCACATTTTCTTTAAGAGTTTCTATTTTCCATTCTATGAATCATATAAATGACAACTAATGAAATGTATTGATTTGTTTTCTACATGTTTTGATATGATAAATGTGAAACCTCAGGAAAGAAATAGAAATTCTATATTTGGTTTGACATTTTGATATAAAATCATCTCACGTGTTTGCATATGGTATTAATTTGATAGGATGATGCATGGAGGTTCAGTGTTTGTACTCCTTTGTTTTCTTTCTATAAATGTATATTTCATTTGCTTCATGAGCTCTTATTACAGTTGGAGTATAGCCCGCTGTTCCTTCAGATAAACCCCAGCTGCTATAAAGGTTTCGAAGTGCCACAATCATTAAAGTCTTTTGATTTCGCCAATATCTGCTCAGGTTTGATGGCATACATCTTTTACTGGATTTGTTCATGGAAGTTCAGTCCATCACATCCTAATCTACTTGATGCTTGTTTTTTTTTTTTTTGAAAGGTGCTTCATGCTTGTTAAAGCAAACATTTTCCTATTTGCATACTTTTGTCATTTTTAATATTTCAAGTTTGTTGCTGTGATGGAAAGCATGCTGTGTAGCGTAGAAGAATATTGCAAGTGTAGTTTTGATGGATCTAATGAATATCTTGGGGAGTAGTTCTAAAACTCAACTTGCGCTTTGCAGAATATTTGAAGGTTGTCTGGTGAATTCTTCGTACATTATTAGAGCTTTTATGGTTTTCACCTTAGGGCCTGCTCAAAAACTCTGGTTACTGTGAACTGAAGGTTTGCTTCATCAACTTCTTTCTTTGAAATGGACTGAACCGGCACTTGTGTGGAAATGCTTGGGCACTATTTAGATGCATTAGGTATCTTCTGAAGTATTTCAGAAGAAGGTTGGAAGTGTCATCAGTAAACTGTTCGAACTTCTAGATTCACTTCCTTTTGTTATTAAGGTTCTTTCTATATTTTATTTATTTTTGATTTTCATTATATATACAAGAGAACATTCTGAGACACTACATAATCTGATTGTTTTCCAGGATCCTAGAACAAGTAGTGCCCGTTATGCAAGGTTGCGAATCTGTGCATGTTTGTTCGACTTGCCAAATCAAAAGCGGAAAAAAGTCTCCTGCCTCACGCTGAAGGTGGTTTGTTTTTCTTAACTGGTTCTGAAATAATAACATTAACTATTTCAAGTAGCATATCGATAAATTGAATGTTACTATTATCAATGAAAGAATTAAATTTGTCTTTCAGCGCTTTAGATTTGACAGGCGGTGCCTATGACCTGTTAGTTCAGGTGGAACCAGAACTGTGCATGCATTTATGATCACATATTAGTTTCTTTTTACCAGAACATGCAGATTATCGAGGAATGCATTTAATAAATCCCGCTTATTATGCATTTTATAATTAGGAGATGAAATCTGAACCTCTGTGAGGTCCTGGTTATTTCATTTGATTTTTAAGATTTCCACACTTCCTATTGAGGCTCTTGCATTCAATCTAGGCTGAATTAAGATAAAAAACCTATGTAGAAAATGTTAATTGAATAATTTTGAAAGGGCACAATTGATTACTCAAGTGTTTCTCTTAGCAAGCATAAAATTATGTTTTTTAATTAAATTTTGAAGGAGTTTCTGCCACTCTTTGGAATAAAAACCATCATGGAAATTTCAGGTAAATACGTTTAAGGGATCATTTGTTTGCCAGATCCATCTTGGAAGCCATGTGATTACTTATTCTTACTATTACTTCTGTTATTTTGTTTCGTTCTTTTTTGATGAGCAAAGGCAATATTGATTAAAGGCAAGAGCTAGTACCAAATACACAAAAGAAATTATACAAGTGCTGAAAGAACTAAGAAATCCTTCACATATTGGTAACAAAACCAATTGACAAAATCATCATTGAGGAGGGGCTTTATCTAGACCTGTTTAGACCATTCACAATAAATCACAAAAAGAACTTTGGCTCTTGATTTGAAATTGACATTTTAAAAACCTTATATTCCACAATATCTTTGATTAATTCAAAAAACCATGACAAAGAGGAGCAACACATCCATCTTTCTCCTCTTTCTAGTAATTATTAGTTATTGCCAACTACAATGTTGCTGACTAAGGTATTCAATAACTACACGTTTCCATGTAATGAGATATGTTCATTCTAACAAGTTTGCTTTAAAAAAAAAATGAAGAAGGGCGTGATTCTGAAGATTCCTCACTTGTATTTATAGAAAACATGTGTTCACCAACTCTTCTATCTCCTCTTCAAATGCCCACAGTTGAAATCGCTTTCCATAGCTTCCCAAATGAAAAAAGTTGAATTTTTTGAAGCCGAAGAATTCCTAAACAATTGTTATAGGAAAGGTTCTAGACCCTATGGATCATCCATGTAGATAGATTTCATTGAAATTTTATACTTTGTGACCATACATGCGCATAAAAACCCTACCACCCTTCACTAAATTACCTTGTAAAAGCAAAGAAGTATAACACAATAATTAAACTCTTGAATACCTTATGAATCAGGGTTTGGTAGACAAAGACCAATAATAGTTTGAGGTGGCTATAGTGAACAAAGATGAAAAGAAGTCCTCAAGGAGTTGGCCCCCACCGCCTAAATGTCTTCAAAATCTTATCCTTCTTCATTCCCACAGCATAAGAGATCTTACTTTTGAAAGCATCAGAGCCTCTTATAATATATGGCTTCGCATGACTCTCCTTACCTTCGAGGAGCACCGTACCCTTCTTCTACAGGCTTCTTAGAGTAACTACTTTTTCTTTCCCCAGAGCTCCCGTTTGACTAATCCTCCAATTCCACTTGCCTAGAACCTTATTCAAACATAAAGATTGCAAATACCTACCCACTCCACCTTTGATTTAAAACTTTGAGCCAAAGCACTATATATAGGGCTATTTTCCAGAGATCCCCCTCCTCCAAGATTGCAAATCACTTTGAAAATTCAATCTACTACACATCCTTTTGGAATAACGAAATATTACACAGATTAAATATTGATTAGACAAAGTGCTTGATAAAGTCGAATGTCCTCTTAGACAAGTATTGTGTCTTTCGTTGCAAGTTTGCTCACCCTCTTTTCCACAAGTCCCAAGTTGTTATTGATTTAAACACACCCAAGGAAGCCTAAAGATGTTGGAAGTGTGGTTACCTTACCTAGAATATCTACAACATCAGTTAGGAACCCTTTTTTCTAAGGTTGGTCTTAAGCCATAAATTGTATTCAAACTATGTCAAAACCCTGATGAAGCTACAAGAATTGGTCATAAGAAGCCTCAAAAAAAAAATCAATGTCATTCGCTACTTGAGAGGGTCCACATGCCTCTACCTCCCACCTTGAAATCTGAAATAAAACACGCCGCCTTGTGGTTTCTTAGAGAAGAAGGTAGACCTCCATAAGCAAAATAAGTGTGCGGACAATGTCTCCTACCCTTGACCCTCTAGAAAGGGTGAAAGAATCTAACTGAAATGCACAAAATTATAGAATATAGTTATAAATGCACAAGTGTTCCATCAAATTGAAACATGATCAAAACCCATCTTATCACAATTGCTGATAGGAAGTTTAATTTGTGATTATAGGCGCCTTTCTGTATCACTGGCTTTACAAAAATGCCATCAGAGACCATTCTTTAACCTGGAGTCAATGTTTTCATTGGTAATAATAAGGATTGCCATCAAGAATTTGTCTCCTTGGACAAAGTATTCTAAGAAGAAGAGATTACTTTTCCCACCACTTTTTTGAGTTTATTTTCTAGAACCTTGGCCGATAATTTGTGGAAACTCTTCAATAAAAAAAAAAAAAAAAATTTGTGCAAACTCCCAACTAAGCTAATATGCCTCCTTAAGGTCATCTGCTCACCCACTTTTCTTATTGATTAAGTCAAGAAGTGAGTATTCAAGCTTCTTTCAAATGCAAAGATCAAGAGATTCTCAAGCCCAATGCCTCATCTTGAAAAGGTCCCAACATAGATGCCAAAAAGCCGCCAGTAAACCTATCAAGCCTTGTGCCTTGTTACCATTCAAAAGCTGATAGGACTGAGAAGATTCCCTCCTCAGATTGCAGCTCATGCATTCTGGAGTCTCCAGTTGCTGTTTCATTGAATGAATATTTATTAAGCATTAGACACCCATTCTCAGTGAATAGTGCCATTTTGTTATTGTTAAGTTTCTGACTATTTTAATAAGCCCACCAGCTGAGTTTTTCCTACCAAAAGGAGAAGGTAGTAGACAGCCGATTAACCATTTCTTTCTTCGGAAGATGGTATACTTGCATGATTATAGATCATTGGTTTCATCACCATTGAAGGGTTGAGGGCTTTTTACTAAGCACAATGTTCTCCTCGATTACCACATTGTGATGTACTTTTATGTTTTTGACCAAGTTTGCTTCTTGAAAGCCTATAGATTATGTACTGAAGTTCCAGTCTATCAAAATAAGATTTTCTTTACTACCAGAGCCAAAACTTGGTGCCATCTTGTTTCATCGTGTTACTCTTGCTGTGTCCATCCCAAAACTCAAATTAGTTGGCCCCTGATCAACATCACAGCTATTTAATGCCTTGGACCTTGTTCACAATTATTAGTAATTTGCTTTAATTTTTCTATCATTGTGGCAAGAATATCAGTCGGATAGGCTTTTGGAACTTGATAGACTGTCGATGGTTGAAAAGAAGGTTAATGCCTCTGGAGCTGTGTGCAACCTTACGAATGTCGATTATAAAATTTTTCTTAGCGTGAATAATTAAGTTTCCTCCATTTGTGGATGTTTAGAGGTTAACGAGTATATGACAGATGTTTCAACAATTAAACTGGAACTCTATACACAATTCTTGGAAAAAAGAAATTTGTTTTTGTCTTCAAGATGGTATTCTGTTTCTAGACACAATGCCACAGGAGAAAAAAATATTGCTTGTTTCTTCAAGATAGGTATTCTGTTTCCTAAACATTCTCAGAGTTGTTTTATAGGGGATAGCTGACACCATGGATTATCTGCAAAGAAGGCTATTTAGCCAGCGCGGAACATAATATTCTTGGTAATTTCTGTATCATAGCTTCTATTTGCTTTCAAGGTATTTGCCTTGTTGCTGGCTGAATTTTGGTCATACATATGCTTGATGTATAATATAGCTTACTTTACCAAGTTCCTTGATAATTTTGCGGGGTTCAACGCAGCAAGAAGTTTTAGCCTGTTACATGAGCCTTTAACGACAGTGTTATGATGAGAATGGCAACAAACTTGTTTATCTGAGCCCAACAGGTCCTCTTCGCTTGTGTTCTGAGACATCATTTGTAGTCCGGGATTTTCCACACTGTGACTTTCTTTGGAAGGGCGCAAGAGGTGGGATCAGAAAAGACGGGGTTTAAATTCTGAACGGTCAACAGGAAGTTCTATCTTTTATCATTAAGCTTCTCATCTTTCATGGATGCTACCTCCACTTCTGAAGGTGAACTGCCGGAACCAAGACCTTCACATCAAACTTCCTGTTTATATTGGAAAAGTTTCACCCTGAAAAGGTACTCAAGAGGGAAGCATGTGAGGATATTTTGTGCAAGCACGGATAGTAATTCTCAACTTGTCCTTGTTCATCTGCAACTGCTTAGTGCCATACATTCTCTGTACTCTCCTCTATATAAGTCAATCATTACCCCGGGAGATAAAAGGCTGCAATGATCATGGTGAGTTGAACAAGCTGGTCTTCAGGGAAGTAGACCCTAAATTGTCCCTAGAGTGTGATAGGTTCTATTGATGGATGCCAGATTGACAGGAATAAGGAATTATGCAGAATCATAGAGGCAGCTCTCGGTGGTTGATCATCAGAGATAAGTGGGTATGTATAAATGTTTTTAGTGTTGATTTGATGATTGAATCTTTGTGTGCTTAAGTTGCTGCTTATGCTGTTGTGAGACCTTTCAATGTTCAATTGGCGATTGTTGAAGACTGAAGATCTTTATTGATAGGTATCATTGAGGTTTTTGTACTGATATCATAACTTTTGAAAGGTTTGAATTCCTTCTACACAAATCAAGGATCGAATTTGATTTCATTTCTATTCTTAAATCAGCTCCATTACAAATTTTTAGTTTGTGTATGTTGACACTGTGAGTTAGAATGGCTTCAGTTATTGGTTTCAATACTTCTATATTATAAGGCTCCATCGTCCTAAAATGGTCTGTTACTTTGCTCAAGAATAATAAATAATAGTTTGAAAGTTCAACACATTAGTAATTCAAGGTCTACTTCTCCCCCCTCCTTTTTTTTTTTTGAGTGGGGTTGGAAGATGTGCAAGTTTTAATTGATTTTCTTGTGAAAGAATATTAGAGATTAAGCAGTGGTTTATTTTTCCCACATTTTGGACTAGTCAAGCGTGTTCTCTGTTTTGTGTTATTTGTTATTCTGGTTCTCTTGGAGGTGTTGATGCATCTCTGGCTCTATAGTATAATGTGGGCTTGTCATGACCATTGGTGATTCCTTCTTTAAATGCTCTTGGATATAGTTCTGTTGCTCTGGCTGTAATTGGAGAATATACAGTCAATGGAGGTTCAGGCATATAAGGCAGCTCATCCATTCAGTTTTGATTCCTTTGGTTAAATTTTGCCCTTCCGATCTGTGGGAGGGTGGCTGGAAGAACCTTCTTCATCATTATTTATTTCATTCTCCAGCAAGCTCTTAGCTGCTCATGGTGTATCTCCTACGTGAAGGAGAGCCAGGTTCCAGATGTATGCCATGGCACTGGATCCAGACTTAAAGTGGAAATGTGGAGGAAAAGCTGCCCATTGATTTAACTTCGTGAAATAGGTGCACTTCTATCAGTTTAGCTTCACCAGGACTGAATACTGGGCTTCCTTCTTTGGAACCAGTTTGGTGCATTTCGGCCGTGAGACATGTCTTCCCTCAAAGTTTAGATCATTTTGTCCTTCTATGGTTAGTGTGTGGCTGACCCCATTGATTCTTGATTTACTGTTTATGCTGATTATGAGACTAGTTTGTAGTTTTCTGTCATGCTGTATGATCTCCAATTTCTTAAAAATTGTGGTTCATTTGCAGTTTTCCTTTTGAAGCACAGGGTCTAGCTCTTTACTATCTGGAATAAATTTAGAAGCTTTTACATGGACAGATCGGTGAAGCTGTGGCTTCATTCTTCACTACAATGGAGTTGTGGTTCTTCTAGCCATTTCAAGTTCCAATGTGAACCGAGAATTTGTTGCTAAGATTTGTTTTCAACCTTTAATCATCAAGGTTTATTGCCCCAGGTCAAATGCTTTTGTTAGTGCTGATTTGGTTGCCTTTATCGTGAGATCTTTGTATCTTTCTGATAGAAGACCCATCTCCACGGCTTGGAGTTAGTTGTAGTTGATGTATTTTCTTAAACTGTTTTACTAATTTGTGTCACAATTTGATTAGATGAATGTAAACACAGAATTACTGATGACTGAGTTTTTGTGATTCTTACAGGTTTGCTGTCCCTTGCAGCCTCCCGCGGTTGCTGCTTTGAGAAGAAACACAGCCAGACGTCTAGCTAAGAACCAAAACAGCATATGAAGAGCCTTCTATGTAACCACAGGAAACAAGTTAAAAAGCACTTGCTGCTCAAAACATGAATGTGATTACCAATGTTTCTAGTAAAGCTCACTCCAGATACTTATAATTTCCTTTTCATCATAATTTTTCGCCTATGTTTAGATCTTGAAAATTATTAAGGAAAGGAAAAAAATATGAAAAATTATATATACTCTTTAGATATGTGAAAAAGACAAGGGAAAAATATATGGAAAAGAGGAGAAAATGCTAAAGATTTTTTTATTTTAAAATAAACTGAAAAATAAACAATGAAAAAGTACAAGAAGGAAGAGATTTCCTTAGGAAAAAAAAAAAATGAAGAATTATATATATTTGAATGTCATGAAAAAAGACAAGGGGAAAAATATACTAGGAAAAGGAGAAATATTCAGATTTTTTTATCAGAAACTGAAAAATATATTAAACAATAGAAGAAAATGAAAGGAAGAGATTCCCCTTTCCATAGTGTACAAAAACTTATAAAACCAAGCTAACTAAAATACAAATCTTTATATATTCAGAAGTATTGAAGAACCCCACTAAAGGCTTTGGTACAAACAGCCTACAAGATGAGTAAATAAAATTTATTTCCTCCTCTTGGATCTCTTTTGTTTTAAAATGTTTCTCTTACCAAACAAACCACTTTAAAGAAACATTTGCCACTTGGGTTTGCCTCTAAATGAATTCCCAAAGCCTTGAAGCAATAATAAACATATCTTCTATGCCCTTTGGAGAAAACCCACTATTCTTGCTAAGTTGAAGCGTGTTCACAATCAAGAAAGTGAAGGGATAATGAAGAAAAATTATGATCAATGGACTATCTCTTGCCTTTACAAAAGAATACACCATTGGGGATTAAGGAAGATCTATAAGGTCGTCTCATCTCTGCAAAAAGTAAATGGTGATGTTTTGCCTTCTATGAGCTACCAACCGGAAAAACCTTTGCTTAGGAAGAGCTTTGAACTCTACAGAATTTATTGGAGACAAAGAAAGTAGGAGGCAAGATAAAGCCAAGAGAAAATATTTGACCAGTAAACATACTAAGTGGAGAACAAAGACCACCCTCTTGAATACTCTTATAGAAGAGGCGGATGCACAAAACCAAGAAAAGCAAAAACAGAACCATTGAAATGGTCTATCTTCTTGAAATAATATATCTCTATGTGAAGTCGGTGTATTGTCTTGCAAAGTGGTTGAGTACCCAACCATAAAATCTTCCCAAAATCTGCCATTTTCTCTCGTTCCCACCACCATAAGACGAATATGATGAATGAATAAATGAAAACCTTGAGCTATAACTTTCCAAGGACATCAGATCCATCAGCCACTATGTGCCAATCATGTTTGGATGTGTCTCATAAATACTAACTCTCTTCATGCCTGATCCACTCTAACTCTTTCTAGGAAATGCTAAGATTTTCTCCTTAATTTCTTAAAAAGGTAGAGGATGTTTGAGAAACATGAATTCTAATTTGTTCAATATTCCTTCTTTCTTCTTTTCCATGGACAATCAATCAAATAAGTGAAAAATTCTATTAAATTTTCTAATCTTTTCATTTCTCATTTTTCTTTTTAATATTCTTTTTCTTAAACTTTTCAAATCCATGAAACCTAAAGCTGTTGTTGTAAGTGGGCTTTTTAGTTAATCCTATGATTGTGATGTTGTAGATTTATGGTTCTGGGTTTTTTATTCCTCGTTGATTGATTAATTTTGTTGGAAAGAATTCATTAATCTTTTAAGTCAGAAATAGGTAATGGGAACACTTTTCCCCATGTTACACAATTGTATAGAGCATGATAACTTTATTCAAGGTTTAGTTGATGCTTTCCATTAATGTTTAATACAAATATATTAGAACAGTGTACAGCTAAAGATTCTTTTAAATTGGCTGATGAATCATTGAGTTGTTCAGATCTGTAGAGTTGGAAGAAGGTGCATGATTGCTGGACTGTTCCATTCTTTATTATTTATTTTAGAAATATGTTTGTGATTCTGAATGATCTAAAGGTGTGATTACTGTTTAGTATTGTTAAGCATGGACAGAAAGTTCAGCTTGTCTTGTCTGACTTTAAACCATGAGATGAAGCATAGGAAGGATTTTCTTCCTATTTAAAATAAAGTCCCAATTGTGAAGATATATATTACTGAAAGGGTCTTGACATTTAGATTTATTTATACTTTTGCTAGTCCTGTTATCATGCATAGCTAGTATTCCTTTCTTATATATTGGGTTAAGTAAATGTAATTTTCCATGTCATTCAAATATATGTGTGTTAGTTGCATCTTGTCCTTGAAGCTTTCAGCAAAGCCTCGCAGTATGGTAAATGCTCAAGACAGGATCGAAGAGAATCTGTGGGATTAGCAACCATTTGCAGGATCTGGTGGTGATCATCACAAGAGTTCTGTACAGAGTAAACTCAAGAATGAGTCAAATCTTGTACAGTAAGTGAAGAGACCTGTTTACCGCGTTACCGACTAGCGAGAGCAGAAGGTCTGAATAGAAGTTATATTCATAAAAATTCCATCATTCCTTGCCCCTGCCTTGTAAATTAGGTTGGATTATCTCTTTACAGATTGTATGTTACCATCTATTTCATTCTGTTATTACAAATTAAATCCTGCTCTCAATTTACTACTAATGGCTCCCAAAAACACAGAAGCTGGCAACTGTTTTCCAGGAGTTGAAATAGATTTCCTTCGTTTTAAATCTTCCACATTATATATATATATATATCAGTACAATGGATAATGTTGACTATATTTGCTGGTATTCAGCTCTTTATTTGCTGTTACTTCAAAATTGTATTCTGATGAATTCTCCTTGGACTTAGTGCTATTATCTTGTACTATCTAAATATTATTATCAATTTTACCGTGACTTGTTTGTTAGTCTCAATTAAATGTGATATTCTGCATAATTATTAATTTTCAGATTATGCATTCTATTGTTTGCATTATTCATAGTGTGTGAAAATGGGCTCTTTGAGGTCTTTGTCAGAAAAAAATTTCAAGGGAAGTTGGATCTTCAGTTGTCTTGGTTCTTGTTTGAGGTAACATTTTCAATATTTTTAGTTTTATGCTAATTTAAGTTCATTATATATATTTATATATACTTTAAAATAGAATTAGTATTAGAAGTACTATTTATATAATTTTCATATTCAATTATTATTTTTTAAATTATTTATTTTCTTGGAAAAAAGTATGGCAAATAAACATAGACATATGTGGAGATAGTTATATTAACTCCCTAGAGACTCATGATCTCAAGTAGATTTACTTTGAACAATTCAACAGACGTGTATTGATAATTCAGTGATATTATGATGAGATTATATTCATCTTTTAGAATATTAAGGAATGAATCAGAAATGTAAATAAGCACTGTAATAAGTAGAAGCCTCTTCAGCCTCTAACACATCCATTTGTGCTAACTAACCAGAGTCAAAGAGTTATATTCTTAGATAGTAATTATAGATTTTCTTTTTCTAATTTTTGTGGTATTTAGAAGATTTCAAAATTGCTTAAAATTTTGGGAAAAATTAAATATGAGGTTATCAATTTGAAAATAATTGAACATCTGAAGCTAAATTGGTATTTATGATTTAAGCTATTTTCATAAAAAAATTATGATTATATCAATTTAGTATCATAACTAATAAATATATTATCATAATTAGTCAATGTATTAGAATAATACATTGATAAAATCTTAATTATTTTTATCACGGTAACCTAAATCATAGATACTAAACATATGTGATTATTTTGAAATTAGTTGCCTGAAATACTATTGTTACTGCCTAAAACTTTTCCGTACCCAAAACCCAAGTCCTTCAAAATTGTCTTAAGCTTCCTGTGTCATGTCCTCTCCTCATGACTATTTTCTCAAAATCTTTAGGCTTTGTGGTTCTCAAAATTTTGCAAGAAAAATATAAATAAGAAGAAGGCAATAAAAGAAGTAAAAACAATAAAAAAATAAAATAAAAATAAAGTTGAATCCTAATATGCAAGTTAATTTTTATTTATTTTAAATCAATAATAAAATTGTAAATGTTAAATAAGAAAATTCCTAAATAATTTGTTACATTTCTCTTCTTTTTTAACAGTCTTTTTCTCCTTCAGTACTTTTTAAAGATAAATTATTATGAAAAAGTTTACTCATTGTATTAAAAGTTATTAATTTTGAAAAATATTATTTGTCATAATAATTGTAATTTTGTAAAATATTATACAAATATTAAATATTTTCATTTATCATAATAATCGAATAAATTAAATTATCATCTGAATAATATTAAATTAAACTATCTTTTAAAATGATGATTTTAGCATATAAAAAACAAATAAAACCTTAAGTTTTAATAGAAATAAAGTATTAAAGAAAAACAAAAACAAAATACTAGAAAGCACCATTCAACATTTCACAAAAGTTCTATTCAAAGTAAAAAAAAAAAAAATGCTACCCAACAGTGAATACTTATTTACTTGATGCAACCAAAATCATTCAAAGCCCGTCAATTAGGGTTGTTTGTTTGTAGTCATAGGTGGGCGTTTATTTTTTGATTTGTGTTAAGCTAAATAATTTCGGCGCTTAAGTTGTTTTATTTTTTTAAATTTTCTGGTTATTACTTCAATTTTAAAAATTATGAATAGAAAAGTGAAAATCTTGACTTTTATTCAGAAAAAATCATTCGTAAAAATAAAGAAAAACTGATTCACCAATAAGAAGAAGTGCTTGTGATATCACATTCTCTTAGGATGAGGAGGTTTGGGACGGGGCGATTCCGTCGACAGGCACAATTTATTTTTTGTTCTTTGCAGCTTGTCCTGTGTTTAAAGTGTCATGAGACGGGACGAGAGATGGAAAATTCTCCAGTAATGGGTTCATTTATTTTGTTTTTATTTTTAAATTTTATTTTTATATTTGCTTTTTATTTTTATATAATAAAATTAATATTTCACAAAGCCAAAATATTATGAATTTTGCAAATTATTTATTAAAACATTATAATAATTATTATTATTTATATTAAAGTATAAAAATAAAATAATAAAAATTATTTTTAAATATATAATCAGGACCGGAACATTATTATTATTTTGAATCGTGATTCATGTCGCCCCGTTCGGATCAGTTCTAAAGCAATTTATTTAACAGATTCGAAACTATTTTAAATAAAGCTTATTCCACGTCGTTCGCGACTTTCAGATTTTATTGAATCACCGTGTGAGTCAGTAATAAGCATCCTTACAAAATCAAAAAAATTTTCTTTATGCGAAATTCAGTAGCTTTTAAGATGTTAGTTTCTAGTAAAGCCAGATTATGTAATGTTTATCGTTGAAGATATAGAAATTTTAAGGAAGCTGAACCATTATGATAATTTGTTATTTTTATTAACATTTCTTATTTTAAATTTTAATTTTACCGAGTTTCTGAAAATAACAATACGATGTACTAAATGTTTGGATTTAAGAAAATAATATTTTAAAATATGGGTAAAAACTGATTAAATTAAGTATAACTATCTGTATTAAACGAATGGAATGGCAAATGTCAAATGCCATTGTATGCATTAAGCTACTATTCTGCAATATTTAAAAAATAAAAAACTTAATATTATGTCTCACATTAAATACTGACCGACAATTAATCTGGAAGTAAACAAACATCATCATAGACAATCTGCAGGTTATGAACTGCAATCAGAACCCCAACAAATCAAGCATGAAACCAAGAAACCCTGTGAGAAACAAGCTGTTATAACTGACAATCATTCACCAATCCAATCACTAATAGTTATAAGCCCATCTCAACTAGTTCTCCTTTAATTCATCTTAGCCAACTGATTTGATATGATTAGAGATAGCTCCAGAAATCAAGTTGTGAACTAACTCTAAAGCTGGGATTACAAAAAAGCAATTGTGGATTTTGGACCACAAAACTGCAAAATATTCAAAACAGTTTACCAAATTGGGGTACATAGATGAGTTTCTGGGATGGAACTTTAAGGAAACAAGTCATAAAAATATCCTCAAACATAAGGTGGTATAATTGCACCTCTTATTGTGTAGCCTAAGTTAAATCCAACTTTGGTAAAATCTTATTCATAAGCAGAATCATACTGTCTTTATGAATCATACTATCTATAGCCAAAGGATTAATCCGCTGATAAAGGAACGATACAATACAACTGTAGAGCCTGCCCTTCCTTACAGGTTACTCATTCAGTCTCTTCTCCAACAACACAAAAGCAAACCTTGATTGTATTCCTAAGCTTCCCCAGGGTAGAGGTTGTGATGGAGAGAAGAAACTGAAACTCATACCTTCTGTCTCCTCAGCATGGTATTCATATGGTTCTTATCCATTGTCCAAATAAGTAGCGGCATGTCCGATCGGGGTCCTGAAACGATCCATAAATATACAGCTTCTCTCCAACAGGGTGCTCATCGGTCTCAAATCAAGACTTTCTTTCACCTGGCAATATAGCTTTGCTTTGTTCAACCTTGGCATCTTCTGGCCTAGCAGTTTACAAGCTCCATAACTCACTTGACAGCCTGGGCATCAAAGGGATCGCATTGTCTCAGCTTTGCTGCATTGGCCCAAAAGTGCTTTGTCACCGAAGGGCAATCTCTAATCTCAGTTTACAGGCCTCTTGCATCCTGACAAAACGACCAAGAGACCCAAATCACTATCACAAGCCTAGGGACAGCATCTAGCTTTGCCCATGGGGACCCTATGAACTCAAATACACAGTCAGTAAGGAGACCAGAAACCGAAGGCGCTTAGATCGCGGGGCTTAACTTTCAACAATGGCCCCAAAGCCCATCTCTAGTGGTTTCTAGGGTAATATAGTCAGGACAAGAAGGGTTCAAGGATGCATAGACGAAGCGAGGTAAGGTTGGGGCGGTTCTAGCGCAATAGTCGATGAAGGCGCATTGCTGGACATCTGGCCAGCAAATATAGAGACCGAATGAAACTTGGGGCAACCAGCAGAAATTGATACAAGGCCTTGTTCTGTGTGAGACATTTGGTTTCCTGACCAAATGGATCAGAAGGGCTCCCTCAGTTCTGCGTAGGCCCTTACAGGTGCACAGCGGCAATAAGACCGGTGTCTTCAATATAATCAGTACCTGCCAAGAAGATTCTGTTAAGGTAAATGGAAAAAAAAAAAGAGGAAGAAAAGGGAGAAATGGAAAAGCCAGCATCTTGAAGACAAATAGAAGCAGATTTCAACGGATCAATAGACAACGCAAATTAGATGTCACATACCCTTTAGGTATCTAAGTTCGACGTGGCTCCTCAGCTGTTTCAGATGGGGCATTGAATGGATGCATCACTTAAGTTCAGGATGTAAGTCCCGGAACAAAATGGAGTAGAAGTTTAGGAAGAGTGGAAGGGACCGCATCCCTAGACCAGACAGTCTCTTATGGCCATGAAGCTAAGTTCCTGCAAACCTTGAATATAGTTCAGGATGGACTTCTGTTGTGTGCAAGCCTGGGCCCAACTCAATTGTGAGAGATCTTCTGGACCCGAGGTTGGTGTAGCAGATTCAAAGGCTTTGAGCAGTTCAACTAAAGTTTTCGAATTTGAGGCACACCACCAATGACACTCAGGGCAGAGAATCTATATCTCGGAGCTTAGTGAAGTAATAAGTAGCTCGGATGTTAGAATCAAACTGGCTCAGCCAAATTCCGCTCATATCATCTACTTCACTTTCTGACAAGTCCAGCTCTTTCAAGTGCCTGTATAATTAACATTAAAGTCAACACAAAACCAAATTTAAATTCTAAAAATCAAGCTGAAGTAAACTGTAATCCAATGAAGACAACAAAATATGGAAATGATGATAACCAAAAAAGAAAAGAATTTACTGCATTTAACAAAATCTTGCTACAACAGCAGCATTAATACCTCATCATATTTAACAATCAAATAACCATAATCTAACGTGCTGGCAGAAGATGGCGATTTCTAACAATTCCCCCAGTCGTTTCTCCATCTGAGTGTGCAGATCCACAATAATAATGACCACTCCCACATTGCTGACTATTAGAAACGAGGTTCCGAGGTGCGTGTTTCTCACAAAAATGGGGCTTCTTCCTCATGACTACAATGAAGCATCCAGACAAGGAAAAAAAACGACAAAAATGCATCATCTAACGATTTGAAAATAATGGGTGCAAGTTTAATTATTCTATCTTACAGGGGTGAGCGGAGGAATCACCCTGCAGCAGGAGTCTCATAATTCTAAATCTAAGTTTTGGCTCTCATATTATCCTCACCAGGCAACACTTATAAATCATTTCTCGAGTATGTAATATGAAGGGAATATATTGAAGGGTTAAAGGCCCACATTGTCCAAGGAGCAACCATCAAAACTAAAAGCAACCCTACCTATAACGTGGTCCTAAGACAAACAAAAGCCAGAGCAAAAACTGACTGTGACTAGGTCTCCCATTAGCAAAGCAAGAGACAGACATTCAGAAGATCATGAACACCTCGTTTTATTCCACAAAGTTCAATCCTCAACGGAGTTATGAAAACAAGGTTTCTAACAAATTACCAGCAAAAATGCAAGCTAATCACATGTATCTGGGATGGGATTCTATTAAGATGGGAATTGTAAAAACACATTAGCTTTGAAAATAGGAAAATCCGTTACAAGTAATAATTATTGAACTTTGCAACAGTAAAAGTATCTTTTCACTTTCACTCGACCATACAACATCAAATCACCATAAAATCAACTTATTATTCCAGTTTAACAACAAACTCAAACAGAAAATTCCCTGGTTTGCAGAAAGAAAAGAAACATCTAACCTGGAAAAACAAACACATTAACCCAAACTAAACCAACCCATCTCCTAACATTTATTTGGCTCAAATTTGAAATTTTTCCCCCTCACTTTGAGCCATAAGAATAGAAAGCTCATAATATGATTCCTTTCTTCATTAGCATTTTCCTCTATAAACTAGACTTCCAGGTTTCTAATTAATAAGAAACTCACAAATTAACAAACAGACCTGCAGTTATGCAATCGCCACTCCAACCCATCAGTGACTTCACAAAGTACATAATATTGATTCTGCTTGCCCAATCAACTCCAACGCCTCATTCACTCGACCATCACTCTTCAGCCTGAGCTCTCAACCACAGGTACGCCTCCGCGAACGCAGCAACCCGGGTATGCATAACCTCCTCGTGCCCGGAACCGGATTGAAATCCGCGAGAATGGAACGCTCAGGACGCAGATCCCGCTTGCCGGGCTCGAAGCGACGGATCGCGATCGCGAGGCTCACAGCATAACAGTTCCCAGCAAATAGTCGCCGGCGGCTTTCATCATCGATATCGTGCCATGGTTACACAATGAGACCGAGTTCGGTCGCGAGTCCGAGTCTATGAGCAAAGAACTTTTGCTCTTCTAGAACCTCCTCGGAAACGAATACCCCATTCAAGTTGAAATCTTTAAATCTTCTTCTACTGGTATATGGATCTAAAACCACTTGCACTGACTAATTTATAGAAAGAAACCCTGAGATTTCAGTCTAGCGAGGCAAGAGATAGATCTGAGAAGCTACAGGCAAAATTCAAAGAGAGAGCAAAATATATACAAAATAACCTAAGAGAGAAAAAGCTCCGATACAGAAGCAGCTAAGAGATTCAAGTCATTAATAGAGATTAAAGTAGTGTAAAAGCGAAAGAGAGCTTCAGGCGAAATTCAACAGAGCAGATCTAAAACGCCTTGACGACATGAGAAGATTATAAGAGAAAGCGAAAAAGGCAATACTAGACAAGCAGGTCTGGCGAAGCTGAAAAAAGAATCCCCTGCAGTTCTTCACGACAGAAACACAGATGGCTGAACGCAACCATGACGGAACTTAGCTCAGAGAGGCAGGGAGGAGGGTTTTAAGAGAAGAAAGAGAGGCTCTAGAGAAAGTTTGAATGAGGAGAGAGGGGAAGGAGGCAGGATAAGGATTTGTGTTTATGATTAACAGTTGTAGTAATGTGAGTAGTGTAGTCAAAATTTTTGACTAGCTAAAACGAGAGGTCAATGATTGGATGATCGATAACGGTTGTGAATGATTGGGTGTTTGAGGAGAGCCGTCGATGAACGCGAAAAATACCACAGTGTTTTGTGGCGTGATCGGTTCGGCCCCTTTTTTCAAGTGGCGCCATCTTTTCCGCCAACAGAGTGCAGCCAACCACGTACAAAGGACTTCTTGGTGCGCGGCGTGGCTCTCTGGATTTGACGCTATCTTCTTCTTCTCCCTCCTCCCATCCATGCATCTTTTCTTGATAGTACGATTTGGGCCGATTTGGTATTTGGAGGCCGGCCTGCTTGCTTGCGTACCATATGATATCAAAGTCAGCCCCAGACAGCACGTGAATCATAGATTGGAAGCAAGATCTGTCTTTAACCACTCTGTACTTACCTCATTCTCATCTGGTAATAATATGTTTGCTTCCCGAAATTCGACACGGAAATATAAAGGTTAAATTCGCCATGTATTTTTGTTTACACTTCTTTGATCATTTATTGTGTCTATTCATTAATACGAAGATTAAATAATTTTAAAATTATATAATTTTTAAGTGTTTCATTTGTAGTCAATAGACTTGGCTCCACATAGTTAAAAGTTGGAAGGAGAGGTTTAGGATGAATTTGAGGTAAAAAACAAATAGACACTTTGTAATGAAAAGAAGTAAATAAATCTCAACAAAATTATTTGTGTTTAGCTTTTTCTTATATTTTGTAGGCAACAAAAAAAAGGAAATATATTTTAGCCACTTCTTCACTGCACCAATCTTGTTTTTTGTACCCATTTTCTTTAAATAATAAGTGATTTTTTTGTTCTTTGTTTGAAATCTGTATTCTACGTCTCTTTTGAATTTTTTCTGATAAATGGTTCTTACATAAAAAATAATATAGTTTTTTTATGTTTTGTCAGTAATTTTGTGTAATATGTGGTTCTTTATAGTGCTTGTCACGAATATGATTAGTTTTCGATAGATGTCTTGTTTGCGGCTTCTATTGGTGTGTGAGATTCATCGAATAAGAAACGTCGAGTGAATGCATTAATTAGTCGATATCTTACGTAAGCTTAAAAATTAAGTATATCTTAGATATTGTCGTATAATTAATAAATGCATGTAGAAACACATGACGGATTTGTTATGTTTGATACTTGCGGATGTTGTGTCATTTGGATTTTGAGATTTGGTCGATCTATTTATCGAATGTATTTAACAATTTGAATCGATAAGTATTATTATATTCAAAATAATAATAATAATATAGGTATATATATATATATATATATATATATATATATATATATATAGATGCTTTGTAACTTTTGTAACTTGTCCCTTTATTTATTTTTGAATGGAAAAATATTATAATTAATTGGTTCAAAGTTTGCATATTTGTATTAGTATTATGATTATATTACCGTAGGCTCGATTTTACGATTATATTGGTGATCTCTAGTTGATTTGATTTGTTATTTACGATCGGATATCTTTCTCTGTTTGAATTGAGTTCTGTATAAATAAAGTCATAAGAAAGAATAAAAAAAAAAAAGCAAAATATGTCTCGAAATTCTGCAATATATATGTAACTAATTAATGACAATGTGCCTCTAAATCAGAAAGAGCATTAAATACGTGAAAAAACAAATAAGCCTGAATCATAAATATGTATGAAATAACTTAGCTTTATTGAAAAAAAGTAATAAAAAATGTATGAATAAGTTATTCTAAATTGCGAATTAAAGAAAATGATTTTCTACAGTTTTTTTCATTTCTTATAGTATTTTTTGAAGACAAATATAATATTAATATTTTTGGGGCCTAAATGTTGAAAGGCATGGCTCCAGCTCCACTCGGATCCTTCTCTGGAGGCTGGGCCATTTAATTTAAGGCCAAACAAATTCGATAAAGGGGTTAGCTAATCAGAAGAAAGCCCCACCCGAGTGGAGTCCAACCATTCAATAAGACAAGACCGTTAGTATGATAATGATAGTCACATGGTCACACCTTAACCTATTACATAAAATCATCATTTATATTATATATGAAAGATGGTTTCAAATGAACTCATTTTTTTATAAAAAGTCTCTCCACTTTTTATTTTTGGTTATACTTATCTCTTTGTCTTCTTGTAAAGACCCTAGTTACCCTAATCGGACACCATCAGCTTCGACTATTACTTGCTCCTTAAAGATACCAACTCAAACGTGTTTTGTAGAACCCAGTGAACCCACTATAAAACTATGAGGTATTTAAGTCATTTTAAAAAAATATAGTAGAGGACCTTAATTATCTTCTCACATTGATATTTAATTTTTTATATATTAAATATTTATTTTATTACGATAATGAACTAAATTATGCCTATAAAAAATGTTTATTTATTTGTATTAATCTTATATTTAAATATTACTTATATAACCCTTTAAATTAATTTGATTTGGCAAGCTTAACATATTTAGGTCCTAAACAAGTCGTTAAGACCTAAATCAAGTACTAAAGAATAAGTTAGGATTACAGGAGTTCACCAAGTCAAGTTTTAATATGAATAAATAAATCTTTTCTTTAGCAAGTAATATCATTTTGTAATATCTCCATAAATTATGTTAAAATATAACTCTTTTAAAGTCTAGAGGGTGTAGGATTTGGTTTAATAATAATTTGAGTGAATAGTTTCCCAACAAACGAATAGGGAACAACCGTGAGAGGTAGTTCAAACCTCAT
>JAEQBH010009783.1:0-88266 GCA_016808115.1 Tetrastigma voinierianum
GTGGACCTCGGAGGGATGTTGGAAGAAATTGGAGGAAGATAAGCCAACATTATTTATGAAACGTTTATCTTCATTTGTATGACGATCAGTTGAATATGTTCTTAATTCAGCGACATAAATCCATTAATGGTTCTTCCTCTTTAAAGTCTTTTTATATTAATTATTCTTGATTAATGAAATTCCATTTGAGATTCATGAAGTTTTTATCTCGATTTTTTTTGTAATACTAGGGTGTTGGGGATACTAGTTTGCGTGTAACAAAAAAAATTTTGTTATATGATACGTGGTGTTGAAAGCACATCATGATTTATCTTAGTAAGCTTGTTGAGTGTTCTTGTGTTTGATGTAAGTAGCATTGGGACTAGGTTATGCCAAAGTGAGCAGTAGGTGGAGTGTAGAGGCTTGAATTATGTGATCATTGCATTTTCAAATGGAGGAAGGAGTGTTTGAGGTAGAGTGAGATTGTGTTACAAACATTGGGTACCAGTCTAAGCTAAACTCTACCATTAACCAGACAAACACCTTTACTCATGAGCCGGGCCAAGTAGCCGACACAGGCCCAGTATCACCTACCAGCCGGTCATGGGGTACAACACCTAGACTTATCCTCTCATGGCCAGAGCCATCTCTAGAAGGCAATGTGGATTGGATGATCTCTCGGTTAAAGATGCCCCCAGCGCACATAATGTTTTTGGAGTGGCTGAAACACTTCTTAGGAGCACAGGATTACGACCAATTTGGGCCGTCAAAAGGAAAGAACATGTCATGGCGTGCAAACGCCCTCTTTCCGTTTAGGAAGAAACACCCTTTCCATGGAAATCGGATCATCTTCTCCTGTAAAGGGAAGAAGGAATCCATGATAAGGAAGGTACAACATTCTTTATTGGAAAGAACAACTCTTTCTCTTGATTCTTGATCTAACTTGGGCATTAGAGACAGTGAGCACACGCCGTTTTCTTTGTTGTTTGTAGGTACATTACGGCGGGTTAATGCTGAGCGATCTGATGACTGAGAGAAAATTGGGAGACTATAGCAAGTGCAGTGCGTAGAGCATTAAGCAAAGCTCATTGGCGATTTGCGAGGGGGCTTGGCCCACATTCGTTCCAAGTGATCTCCATCCCAGGCTTTGGTAGTTTGTTCTTACTCCACTGGACCACGTCGAGGTTTTCTGGCTGTGACTAGTGAATCAATCCTGGAAGACCCGGTTCCTTCACTGGCGTTAAGATAGGCAGCCGGAGGAACAAGCGAGAAAAGATGGCCAATTAGGATATCTTGACCATATGGTAAAAACCTGGCAGCTCGGGCTCATCTGAAATGAACGGATGGAAAATGCACGAGGGAGTAGCCACCCTACACCCCATTGTTAAATAAAATAAAAGCAAGGAGCCTATCCGGCTAGACGATATCGACTTTGCAACGGATGATGAGTTATCTTCCGGTAGCTCCCTACTCCTAGATTTGTCACCTCCAAAGAACAATGTGGAGGCCGAGTCAAGGAAGAGGCCCCCACGTCGTTCTAATCGGTCCGTCAGCGGCATGCCTTGTCGGGTGCGGAGAGAATTCAGCAAAGAAAGGCGGGTTAAGAGCGTAACCCCCAGAAAAGCCTTCCCGCGGCTTCGGGTGCGACACAAATCACCAGTTGAACATCCCACATTAGGATGCTGACCATATATGCAACTCTTCTTTATCAGGGGCTGAGGACATCTTTGTCGATCCACCTGGTTAGCACATCTTAGTTATGAGCCTCCTGCTTGGCTTTGTCCTTCCTCGTTTACCTTATGATGGCTCCTCGACCGGAATACGACCACATCTTTTGATCAAGCAATGATTTTGAGCGCGGGTAATGACCGTCTTACATTGCAAAGTGTTTCACGGCAACCTTGAAGGACCCGCCTTGGCTGGTTCACAAACTCCCGAGGGATCCTGAGCTCTTCCCGAGTGAGTTGTGGGCATTCGTTTACAATATGTTTGGTCAAGCCAAGGAAATATCAAATTCACTTTATAAACTATCTTGACGGGAGGATGAATCATCAGGGATTTCACGAAGATTTGGATAAGTTTGTCTAAATCGTGCATACGAATGGATGGTCCTAAAAACTTTCGAAGAAGCTTTGGGCTAACTTCTTTACCTTTCTTCCAATTGCTATTTCTAGGGCGTCAGCTCTGCGTGGAAGGCATACGGGCGGGCAGGACAAATACTCTACGGGAGACAATATCAGGTGCGGCCTCCCAGATAGTAATGATTAGCGCCCAAAATAGTAAGCCGACTACAAAGGCGACCAATGAAAGGGGCTAGAGTAAGAACCGGAGGAGGCTTCAGGGACGGTCGGAGAGAAGAAAGGGAACCTCCCGGTTCCACCTAAGACATCTCGACATACTCCCCCCTCTTATGGGATCACCCGACTTGAAATGGCACATAACAATTTAGTCGATCCAGAACAACCTTAATCGATCTCTAGCATTTTAGTAGAGAAACTAATCGAATTTAGGCGCCTCAAAGATATATTCGGGAATGACGTGAAGCGAGAGAAACCCATTTCAGTAGTTGAAAAGATGAGTGTGGGGTCAGTCCTTACCCCGACCACCAGTAATTACATATTGGCCCGGTCGATGGTAATATCAGTCAGCGTCGGAGGGAGAGGCTTCTCGACGACCTGAGTTTGAACCCGGTGAACACCGTGATTACCACTGGACAACAGGTAAGAGCAACAAACCATGACCCCTTACCTTTCCTCCCGTGCCGTCAGGGGTCATCCTCCACCACGATGCACTTGTAACTTTACGCTAAAACAACAATTTTGATGTACGAGTGCTTGTTGACCTTGGTAAGCGGCCAACTTTGTTCTGACTTCGACATTCATGCGAGATGAAAGTTCCACTTGACCGAAGCTAGGTTCGAATTTGGCGGAATTTTGTTAATTAATGGGGCAACACGCTAACCATGGGTGATATTACTCAAGTAAAGGGTAGAGTAGGTTATTTAGAAAGTCTTGCTGACCTCTAGGTTAATCGAAGGCAGGGCCCTCTATTTCATTGTTGGTGAGCATTTTTACTATGAAGCGTACCCTCGACACCATCAAATGATCGGTTATCTAACTGAGTGTTGGACATATTGACCTCTGGCTTGACGATTAAGCGACTCTTGCAGTCTTTTATGTGGTTATTCGGTACAAGGCGTGAAAGGTAAGAGCTCAACAATCCGACCTCTGAGACCCAGCTTCGGGATAGCAATCCATTTCATTGCAGGGTTGGAGGCGGGACATTGACTGTGTTCCCACCCGGAATCAATACTCTTGGCGGGTGGGATGATAAACACTTATCGACTCCTCATATGGGAGAGGAGAAGAACAATACTTGTTGGTTTTTGCTTTGTAACATCTATGTATTCTCTGGACCAGCTCGGACACTGAGCCGGCCTTATTAGCCACGTATGCTTGTGTGAAAGTGAGATATACGTCTGTCTACGAGTAAGGTGTGGAAAAAGAGTAAGGCGTTTCACGGGACGCCATCGAGGTTATTAAGCTAAAGTAGATAACCTTTTGAAACGAGTTCATTAAATCAAGTACCCAAAATGGTTGGCCAATGTGGTGGTGGTACGAAAGAAAGGAGTGGTAAATGGAGTATCGTAGACTATCTTGATCTCGATGAAGCATGCCACAAGACCTTCCATGCATAGACGGATTGTAGGCGTCGACGGGCATGGGATGTTGTCATTCTGATTTCTTCTGAGATTTAGCTCAAATCCAGTATGCACTTGAATCAAGAAAAATATGCTTTTATCACCCACCATGGACTCTTACTGGCATAATGTAATTAGTTTAAGATTAAGAATGCAGGCAACTTATAGAGACTAGTGACCAAGATGTTTGGGCATGCTACGTAAAACCATAGAGGTATACATTGTGATATGTTGGTAAAGTCGAGGTGCCGGTTCTTCCCCATGCTATAGAAGCTTCGACCTCCTCAAAGCATACGACATGAAACTCAATCCATCAAGTGCGACAGGGTTCAAGATACGGACCGGTTCACAGGTTTCATGGTGACCTAGGGAGATGAAGCAGCCTACTCGACAAGGCTATCCTAGAATCCGGCTCCCAACTGCAGAAAGTCTGACGGGTTATTTGGCCAAGTTTGGCCTCACAGGCGGTTCATCTCTGGTTCCTGGACACGTCTAAACCATTCTATGTAGCCACCCTCAAGGGGCTAACTAGGTGGGATTGGAATGAGGAGTGTGATCAAACTGTTTGTAACCCAATCAAGCAATATCTAGCGGAACCTAGTCCTGTGGCACTGGCCAAAGCAGGAACACTCTTAGTATAATAGCAGTCTCGGATGTCGCCGTGGAGTGCCTCATATTAAAGAAAATAGGATGGAAGGAGGCGGTGTTCTTCATCGGCAAGTCCTTAGCGATGTAGAAGCCAGATACAACCACATTTGAGTAATTTGCTTTAGCTCTCGGTATATGCTGCGTACTTCAAACACCCCGTTATGGTGCTAACTAACTTTACCACCAATTTACTATTCATAAGCGACTCGCATGGGAAGCTGGCTGTGGCCGGGTGGTCGTCGAAGTGAATATGAGAATATCGGTATAAGCCAAGGTTAGCTAAGAGAGGTCGGGTTTTGGCCGACTTCACAGCATTAATCTGGCAAAACATGGACGGTTTAGATTAGTGGACTCTGATGTAGACGGGGCATCCCGACAAACAGGGGCTGGCATTGGCCTACAGCTAAAATCCCCGAGTGGACAAGCTCGAGCAAGCAATCCGGTGAGAGCTTTGGCGCCTCGAATAATGACCCGAAGAATATGAAGCCATACAGTAGGATTGAATTAGCCGAGCTACGATGCTCCGGTTGATAAACATAATTGAAACGATTCCCAATTAGTGGTACAGTGAATCATATGAGAATATGAGTCTCGGGATCTAAATGGTGATGTATGTCTTTATTGTTAAGCAGCAGCTTGAGTAGTTTTGAAGCGGGTTAGAACACATTCCGTAGATCTGCGATGACTTGAGACCTTATGGCCGTGTGGCCGCATCTAGATACTTGAAACAATATCTTTTCCTATCTATTACCAAACCAGTTCCACGTTAGCCCTTTGTCCAGTTGAGACCCATGGCGCAATACATCAAGACATTAGAACTCCCAATGAGGATGAGCTCACAAGGTTGAGATCAATCGACCAGTTTTCTAGATGGGTGGCCAAATGTTCAACTTGATCCACAGATGAACTGCTATAGAAACAACCTCGAATAAGGCTGAGTATGTGTTGCGTGTGAGTTACGAAAGGATATGTGGCAATCATCGACGGCGAACTACGGCTGAGCCCACACTGGGGTATTATTGGCAGGCATGAGTCTGACGCCGCAGGTCACGTGAAAATGTGAGCGGGTACCAACGGCGAGGCTCCATGTTAAGATCGTGATAAGACTAATTTCCATCTCAAGCCCATGGCCCCTTCGCTCAATAGAAATTGACGCAAAAGCCTCCTACCCTCGGCTCAGAAAGAAGTTGTTGCTAGTAGCCTTGATTACTTAATAAATGGATGGGGTGGGGCTTTCACATCAAATCAAAAGCAGGGACGATCATCAATTTATCTAGAAGAATATCGTTTGCTGATTCGGTATTCCCCGGTCAATTGTATCAGACAACATGCCCCAATTTGACAACCAGTCCCGAAACCACCGGGAGTTGAAAGCTAAAGAATCATATACCTGATATCATAAGCAACTTTGGCTTAAAGGCTACAACTCAAACCCTCTTGATCGCCTTAAAAGAAAGCGGTTAGATTCAGCTAAAAGGCAAATGGGTGAATGAACTTCTGGGGTACTCACGAACCTTATAAACGGCCTTGAAGACCAGCAGGCATATCTCCCTTCGCACTTACATGGGATGGAGGCTATAATCCTACAAATCGGTTTACTCACAGCTCTAGAGCAGGTAATGCACTGGCGATTAATTTACATAATCTATAGTTAAGGACCCACAAACACGGCGGATGGCTGCGTGAGGCGATGTGCCACAGATAGCATCTTACCACGCCGATTAGCAGGCTTTTGTACAACGGCGCGTGGAAACCGAGGTGTTCAAACCCGGGGGACCTAGTCCTCAGGAAAGTCTTCGAGAACCTGAGTTAATCTAGTGGCAGAGAAAGTTCGGTAACTGGAAGGACCATATATTTAGCACGGCGGCAAGTCCGGTTCATTTGCACTGAATAAACTAGGCAGGAACACCGGTACGAATGTGGAATCATGCACCTCAAGATCTTATCAATATTAAAAGTTGATTTGTTCTGCCTTGTGTTTCCATGAATTTTGTTATCAAAGAGTATGAGGAAGGTTGATGTCCTATCAGGCTCCAATATAGTTGATGCAATTTGGTTCATTGAAGTGCAGGGAAGGTTGATCATCTATGGAAGCTGATATGGTTCGACTGGTTCATTTTAAGTGGGGAAAGGTTGATGTCCTCTATCCACACCCGTATAGTTGATACCAGGATGGTTCATTACAAAGTCGAGAGAGGATTGATGTCCTATTAGGCTTTAGCTATGATTGTTTTGCGGCTCATTACAAAGAATGCAGGGAAGGTTGATGTCTATCCGACCTAGTATAGTTGATACCGATGGCTCATTCTAGTCAGGAGAGTTGATATCTATGGGGTGTCATCATCCTATGTTTGCAGGCTAAACAAAGTAATTCACTGACTTAACAAAAAGAAAGCAACAATATGATTTTCCAAGATAACACATGGTTTATTAAGCTTCAGTTGCATGATACGGCCAGAGGATATAACACACTGGGCATAAGGCTAAAGCGAGTGCAAAATCTGATCACAATTCCCTTGAGCGTCGGGTTCCATTCTCCCCGGGTTACTCGGCGGGAGAATGGATTTGGGTCACCTAACCTGACCTCGGCCAATTTGGAAGACTCTGCCCTACTCTCTAACACTTGTTAGAGTTGATGGTAGGAACCCACAGGCGGCTTGCAGGGGGCATCGGGGTTGATGAAGAACTCGGGAGGTAGCGGCTTTGACATGTCCGGCATCCTGTCTAGAATCAAGGGCTCACTTCCATAAATGTTGTGTGTAACAGCACACCAGCTATAACCGTAATTGAAGATCACGTCAAAGCACAGTGAGCCTCTTCAAAGCCTTTCTTTCTTTTCAAAAGCCTCCACCCAGACCGGTGACTGGGTGCTTTGCGCCAGAGCTCACAGAAACTAGAAACTCGTTAAATGCGCTGAGCGGTGTCCTCGTTCTCCGCGCCAGTCAAACTCTTACGGAAGCGACCAAGGGTGTTGGGCCTGGTCAACCTGGACTCCCCCGCCTGCGGGCATTCTCTGACGACCAAGGCTGGACCTTAGTTAGCAAGTTCCACTACGCGGGCGCTCCCGTCGCTTTGGCATCTGACTTAGCATGGCGGCTTCTGAATAGTGGCTTCTCTCTACGACCTCAGCTCGGATAAGCCCTTTCAACAAAACTGTGGCCTCAGGCTCTCTAACATCGTGAACTGCCGCCTCAACAAGGAAGCACTGGGGCTATGATCGAGAAATAGCCAACTAAGGCGTGAGGCGTAGCCTCTTTGCATCCAATGGAATGGAACTCCGATCTTTGGTAGGCGTATTCAGATAGTGAGTAATCGCACGTGAATATGGACATGTGGGACCTGACAAGGACTAGGAAATAATGCTTGAACATCACATAGCAGTCACAAGCGTACCAGTTATATGTTGGGAAAATTATGGTTTGGACCAACGTCACATCTAACCATCTGCGGAGGTCCTTTTTGCAGTGGAAGCAAGGGCAGGCGACATCTCTTATCTCCCTCGGCGCGCGATGCGCTTGGCATACATGGCAGAGTGGAGTGAGATCGTGTAAGTGGTCTGCCAAAGATTTGCCTCTGTTAAAAGGCCTTCAGCGATAGATGATCTCCTGGGTGCCCTTTAGCCCGAGATCCAAAACCTCCTCCATAGGTGGAGTCGGGCCTTGTGGAGGATGATATGAGTTAGTAATGTCGGTCGGGGAAGCGGTGGCTGCTCGGTGCCAGAGTATACAAGGGCCTCTGTGACCCCGAGGCTTTGCTCGGTAGGATAGATCACTTGGATCGTTGCAGGGGTTGGAGAGGCCTCCCCTGACTCCACTAAGGTGGCGTTTTCCAGATCCGGCTGGTCATTTGAACCCATCTCAGGCGAACTTGAGACGAATCTCACCTGCACATCCGGGCCCTCTCCCCCAGCCACCTCGGGGATGGCATCAGCCACCCACTTGAAGCTAGCATCTTGTTTGGGTTCGGGCTGGCAAAGTTATGAACCGGGTGGAGACAGCCAAGCCTCCCTCCTCTTAACTAACTTGTCAGGGGATGATTGGATCTGGGGAGAACCTAAGGGACCGAAATCTTCCACTCAGGCCCGGGGGCTTTGTCGCCGCGTCCCTTCTTTCTCTTCAATGCTCGGGGGCGAGCGGGGCCCTTTCTGCAGAAAGGCGGCTCAGCATTTTACCCCTTTCACCTACTGGATGCTTGTGGGGTGGGTGGAATCGCTAAGAAAGGAAGGTTGCTCGAATTTGGCCTTGAATCCTCGTCCAGGCCGACCTCCTCGGTCTCCGATTCCCTACTTGGAGATGAGCTACTCGGGAGTAAGTTTAAAAGGTCGGCAGTAACGTAATCCTCCCCTTCCACAATTTATGTGGGTGGAAGGCGCGGAATGATTGGAGCATTGGCAGGGGCAGGTTCTGACTTCGAATCATCAGGTCTTGAGTAAGAAGGACTTTGTGATGTCGCTCCTTTTCGAATCTCAAGCCCAACTTCAGAGTTTTTTCAAACTAGCCTTCTCCACCCAATTGACAGTTTACCAGTAAACTTTTCCACTGCGACTTTACAAATAACTGGATCACTGTTCTGAGAAAGTAGGCATGTAAAGCACACTACACACACAGGAAGGCGTCATTGGGTTTAAAATGGAAGGTCGGAGGCAGGGGTCATCAGGTCCACGACTGGATCACACTTCCTTTCATTGGACCCAGGCGGGTGGGGAGCCAGAAGCAGTGCATAATGGGGCTCTAGTGACATGGATAGTCGAAACCACCTTGCATGACCTCGAAGACCTTAGTGAAACTAAACTACTAATGTGAAGTCCGACATAAAGGAAGGTTTAGTATCGTAATTGGAGATCAGAGATGGCGTTTGGGTGAATATAGGCAAGTGGCGCTCTAGTGAAGTGTAAAAATTGTGACCGAGACGACACGGGGAGCTGGCTTAGGCTTACAAGGTGCTCCCAGAGTGAAAAACAACGCATTGTGTTTCTTAAGCCATGATGATTTGCGAGGCCCTCGACAACTCAAATTCAATATCTCTGGGGACTGACAATAGACCTCACCTCATCCATGGAGAGGGAGGAGATGATGTTGCTTGTGAAGGCGACTCTCGGCTAGGCCTGCTTTTATGACGATAATAGAAATCTCTTCCCAACCTCTCGCGATCTATAAGTAGTCAACAATGGAGGAGCGAACGAAGATGGCCCCAGTCACAATACCAAAGCGGTAAAGAAGGCGAGAACCTATGTGAACCCATTGGACTTGGGGAAGATTCACCACATTCAAGCATGCCTAAGGACACCCCCTATGACTCTCCGCGAGAAAATATTTGGCGATCAAAATTAAATGTACTTAGAGCATAAACTATGTTCACCTGAAAAATGAGAAGGAAACAAGTGCCTAGTGAGAAAAAGATTCACGATGTACAGAATGCTCATGAGGCAAAAGCTCTCAAGCGAGGGGGAAGAATGAGCGATGGGTTGAAAGAAGAGGCAGGTGAAATCAATGATGACTCCATATTATGCGTCTGAGTCTACTGGATCAGTGATGTGAGCTCATCCTCTGGGCAATTTGAATCCTGGCGCTTACGGCTACAGGGCATAGAAGATGAGAAGTTTGAAGCCGGGCTCGTGGGTCAGTTGTGCCATCCTAATTGATGGGTTTGGATCAGAAGTGGGATATATTCACGTTCATGAAGCACTAAGGGCCGATCCATTCCCGAAGTTTTATCAAATGTCCACGACTTGTGATCAGAAATTAGGTCCTTACCTCTGACCAGGAATCCGGGTACAAAAAGAATAAATTGTGCAAAGTAGCAAAAATATTAGAAATGTTTTCAGATGATGAAACAGGATGGAAACACAATAAAGATCATGCAAAATGATTCATAGCTTCTAATATAGGCCAAGAAAAACAAGAAAAAGAAACCTGTAGAAGAAGAAGAAAAAAAAGAGGTCTTAAAAAAAAGAAAAAAGAAAAAGGGGAGAGCCCCGTTGACCTAGAAGGGGAGGTTCTTTAGCTATAAGTTCATTCGGTTTGAACCACCCCAAGGACACACAACAAGGTAGGGCATATAAGAAGGAGATAGGTGAGGCTTGAAAATATTCTGAATGCAAACAATCCAGGCTGACTCAGGTCCTTGCTGCACTGACGATCATAGTTGAAATCCATCAAAGGCCACTTCATAAGCCTTTCATGAAGCAACTTGAGAAAAAGCGACAAGCAATGCCAGCGATGCCCAACCATATCCTCATTGCTAAAAAACTAAGCGATAGCCGATTAGCCTGAAAATCCACCACCACCGCAAGCCTTTATAGAGCCTTGAAGCTTGAGGAATCCCCGAATAAGCGCATCAAATGTGACAGAAATAGAAAATTCCTCGGTAATGCGTACATTGGAACATACCAGCATTAATAGTCCACTCTTCCTCACACCAAGTCAATCACAAACATTCTCTTTTTCCAGTCGGGGAAGACTGACCTCCCCAACCGGAAAAATGGGGGCATTGTGGGTACCGGGCCTAGAGCCAAATCTACCATTTACTGGAGGCTGAGAACACCCAGCTACTCCTTGAGCCAGAGGCCCAAGTAGGGGTGAGCTCAAGTATCACACCAATTTGGTCATGAGGTCTGACACCTAGAAAAAAAAAACATCTCTCATGGCCAGGAGCCATCTCTAGAAAATGCCGCTAATGATTACCAGGTTGATCTCTCGGTTTAAAGACACCCCCACCCTCACATAACCATTTAGAAATTGACTTACTTTATGGGGCTGGAACACATGACCAATGGGCATCAAAAAGGAAGAACATGTCATGGGGTATGAGACATTTCTGTTCCCTTTGGATTTAGGAGAGAGAATCACCAACTATGGAGAATATCATCTTCCTCATCATAAAGGAAGGAGGAATCACAACAAGGAAGGTACGACATTCTTTATTGGAAAAAGGCTGACTCTTGCACTCTCAGATTCTGATCGACTTGGGCATCGGAGGGTGGCGGGGCGCACCACCACTTGGTTTTCTTTGTTTTTGGGTATCTTTGGCGAGTTAATGCTCCGACGATCTAGTGACTGAAAATTCAGGAGACTACACCAATGGCTTAGGGTTACTGTATGGCAGTTTCGATTTTGATGTTAGTGTAGTGGTGCTTATCTTTTAGATTTTTATTTAAGTATTATAATTCTTATTAATCTTTACATATTCATAGGATTTCTGGACTTTAAATATTCTTAGTTTTGGAATCTAATACTGCTCTAGTTTTAATTTTTTTGCTTTAGTGAATTTTTTTTTTTTTTTGCTTTACTCAATCACAGCAGGGACTTTTGTAAGTAGTTCTCCTTTCTAATATCTCCTATTATCTTATTTACTTATTTGAAGTTCTCCAAGTGACATATACTTGAGTTGTATTTAGAAACACTAACACTAATTCTCTCTCAACTTTCTACTATTTCTTTTCTTTAAGCAAAGAAGAGATGATTTTGATGATATGGCCTAAAATCACACAGAAGCATCAGATATCGACAATCAAGATTATGAAGTAAAAATCAATTTAAGGAAATAAGAGAGATAAAAGCAACAAACATTTAAAACAACTTTGTTTTATTTTTTCTGAAATATACTCTAATCGTTTTCGGCATATTTAGGGTATTTTGTAGGCATAATTTGAATTTTTCGTAATTTAAATGCAAAACATGGAAATTGAGAAATTCGAAAATTTTACAAGACACAAGGACAAATTTGTAATTTGTCAAAAAGTATATGGAATCATAATATAAGAAGAGGGTAACTATTGTAGAAACTGTATAAAGTTATTCATACAAATGATCAGGATTGGAGGATCCTATTTTTAAATAGGAAAAATTTAATATAAAGAAGATGAGACCAAAAATATCATTTTGGTCTCACATTGAGCTTTCTAACATGAGGCCAAGGAGAAGAAGGGAGAAAGGAAGAGAAGAAGAAAGAAAGAAAGAAGGAGGAGAAATAAAGGTATGGAAACTAAGATTTTAGTATGGATGTAAGGATTTCTATGATTTTTTTTGGTATGGAGGCCTCAGTTTGTATGGAATTAGTATGGTTTTGGGTATGGAACTAAGTAAGGATTTCTATGGTTTTCAAATCTCGGGTTTAGTTAGGAATATATCTTAACCCTATCATTAATATAAGCATGGAATCCCCCTTAATTCTATGTTTTTGGTTTTTGAATGGTGGACTTTGGTATGGAATCTAACATTGGTAAGCAGAGAATTTGTCTAAAATGTGGATACATGTTTGGGGTTGCATGGATCTTGGCGAAAACCTAAGCCTTAACCCCTTCTTTGATGGTCTAGTTTAATGGGAAACCCTAACTTGGCATAGTTATAATGTTTGGGTTTTAGACCGGTTTTGGATGGTTTTTGTGCAGTGTTTTTTGACATGTTTGTGGCACTGTGCGTGGCCTCAGACCACAGGAGGATATTGTGGCCGGTGGACAAAGCTGTTCAGGGATGGTTTAGGTCAAAAATTAGCATGTCACCAAGACTACCAAGGAGCTCTCGTAATAAGTGCATGGAAACCACGCTATTGGTGAAGTGGACTCAAATTTGATTTCTAGCGTATCCCACCTCGTCCCATTACGCAATTGTATTGGGTTTCCACACCAATTGCGTAGCCTACACACTAAACCTCCAACAGGATGACCATACTTCTTCGTCAGAACTCCGTTTTGGATGTTCTTTGGACTCTATATGGAAAGCCCTTTGAGTCTAAAATCCATCCATATATCTTGATACAATATTGAAGCTTTATAATAAGTCCAGTGACAAAAACAAGTGGCTGCTGCTATTGCTGTTGCAAGTGCTGCAAGTTGCTGATTTCTTCATGACACCAATTTGCACCAACTCCTTGTTGGGACTCCGTTTTGGATGTTCTTGGACTATATGGAAAGCCTTTTGAGTCTATAATCCATCCATATATATCGTGATACAATATTGAGCTTATAATAAGTCCGAAAGTGACTAAAACCAGTGGCTGCTGCTACTGCTGCAAGTGCTGCAAGTTGTCGATTTCTTCATGGCTTGCAATTTGCATAACTCCTTCGTTAGGACTCCGTTTTAGGTGTTCTTAGACTCTATGGAAAGCCCCTTGAGTCTAGAATTCATCCATATATAGCTTGATACAATATTGAGATTTTAATAAGTCCGAAAATGACAAAAACCAGTGGCTTCTGCTACTGCTGCAAGTGCTGCAAGTTGCTGATTTCTTCAAACTTTTGTTTCATAACTCACTCAGTTAGGACTCCGTTATGGGTATTCTTGGATTCTATGGAAAGCTCATTGAGTCTAGAATCTAACCATATTCTATTTAATGGCATTTGGTGCCCACATCTGGTCTGAAAATTGAATTGTTGTACCAAGTGTACTAATTGCTTGGTTAAAGTTGATTGGAATACATGGTAAGAAAGGATGTAGATATGAACAAGAAATAGCAATATATGCTGAATTTGATATGTAAGGAGTATAGATGAAGAAACTTTCCAGATCAAGGAAGGTCTATATTCGTACTCCCTGCGAGAGATAGGGCTGGAGTTTGATAAAAGAACAGAAAGAAATCTAGTATTGGAATGTATAGGTATAGGTCGTAAGGATATGATAGATGCGATAAAGTACGTAGCAGATATAAGTCGACAAGATATAAGATATTCTGAGTAAAATGACATGATATGAATAAGTGTATATGATATGAATATATGATTGTCATATATAAACGAATAGATGGAACATGAGGAACACATGAATGAGTACAAGTATACATGATAGAAATATATAGAAATGCCTTGAATAACTTTATTCATGATAGAAGAAGCTTGTATAAGGATATGATGCATAAATGATATAAAAGGGATATGGATAGATAAAGATATATATGAATATATGAATACAAAGTGCATAGATGCATTCATGATATAAGATAGGATTTACTATATGATACGAAGATAAAACTAAATGATAGAAAAGAAGTAAGATATACGTATTGTAAAGAAATATGAGACTAAACAATATGAAGCTAAGAAATATGAAGGTAACCACGAGACTGAAATAAATATTAGTGTATATCCATCAGCATACATGATAACAATAGTTATTCATGTAGATGAGATATGTCTGAGAAAATGTAAATAAAATGGATTATGCACATAGAGCACTGGAGAGAGAGGATAGATGGGCATGCCTATTGGGAAAACAAGTCTGCAACATAGTGATCGAGTTATTTAGTTTTGGTCATTCGGCGCCTTGGGGCCTTATATATAGTTGTATCTGTCTGATAATGCTCCTTTGGGGCCATATAGATGGTGAATTTATGCCATTACAATGATAATAGCGCCTTCGGGCCCTTATAGTTTCCTTTATCCACTTCTAAGGTTTATGCAAGCATTAAACATAAAATAAATGACAAGAATATATCTTTACATGATTAAAACGAAGTAAAGTACATGAGCATGATGAAGCATAGCATTGTTAATGGCAAGATGACAAGTATAAATCTGAAATAAGATGTGTTGTTGAAGTATACTGTGAGATAAAGAGTATATGAAAATATAGAAAAGCACAGAGTATATGAAAATTATAAGTGAAGTATAGTATGAAAAGTCTGGTGAAAATATAGGAATCTGATATGCAGTACAAGATGAAATGAAAGTATATGACAAAATATGTAAGTACATGAAATCGCATTCTTCTTGAATGACAAACATAGCGAGATTCCCTCTCGAATCTGTAAAGTGAATGTCAATTCTATAGTCAAAGTGAATCTCTTACATTAAATACGAAATCACATTGCTATTGAATGACAAACGGAATGAGGTTCCCTCTCGATAATAAGTGAATACCAATTCATAGTCAAAGTGAAATACTTAAATGCAAAGTATATGACAATACAAGACTAGGCTATAAAGAAATCTGATAAGATAGTGTATGCAAGAAATGAATAGTATATGAGGCGCAGTGAGCCTACCATGAAAGGAGACTAATGTTATAAGGTATAGGATAGAAATGATATATGTAATAGTACATGGAATGTAATGTAAATCTCATGAAGCTGAAGATGAAAAGACTAGAAACAGGTAAAGACATATGAAGCATTTGAATAAACTGTACGACGATCAATCTTATTGGTGGGTCAATATGTATATAGTTTTCCCACTAGCGTCAAAACAGCACGGGTTTAATAAGATGCAAGTCGTTGAAGCGGGAGTGCAGGGGATGGGGACATCCCACATCAATGACCTTGAGGCCATCTCAGGAGATAGGTGCTCATTACTGCTATTCAAATGTAATCTTTGATTTTTCATTGAACATGATATATGTATAGTTTGTAATAGTAGAGGTATAATGGTATTACTAAGTAAAAGGGACTCAATTATATGTGCGCAGAATACTGTAGATACCACTAGTTTGTATATATTATATATGTAAAAAATTTTTTGTTGTCTGAAATTTGCATGCCTTTGAACTGAAAAACAGGTACAAGTGTCAGCTCTGAGAAAGAAAATGTTAAAGAGTCCCCGTCCCGAAGTGTGATACCCTCGCTTAACACCCCATCGGGTGCGGGGTTGGGGGCGTCACATTTGTTGTGTCCTTGTTGCTTGTAGATGTGGAGCATCTTAACATATGGCTTACTTTTCTTGAAGTTTTGTGTTGGTTTTTCCAGTTTAGCGCTGTCTTCTCTCCATTTCTCTTTGCTCTTTGGTGTTCCTCTATTCTTTTCATAGGAGGTGGCTTAATTGAAATATCCCAGTCCATTTATGGGACATTTTTTATTCTTAATGCATTATCTTAAACAGATGTGACTCTATACATATCAAATGTGATGGCTGGAAATTTATTCCAGTGGCTCCTATTTATTATGCATCCAAAGCATATATCATGTTGCCATGGAATGCAGAAATATCCCATATACAAGTACATGTGTTCTGTCTCAAATCTACGGTGTGTGTCTTATCACATCTTGAATCTCATGATATCTCCATTAAATATTATAAAAAACCAGACTATCCTTGCTTTGGTGATTTGAAAATTTTTATTACATATACAACTAAAAATAATTAGTCTATTTTCCACATAATGGACCTTTCATACCTAATGTATTCATAGTTTTCTTCCATAAGCTTCAAATGTTGTTCACATTGATATATCTAGCCTCTGGGATCCAAGCATTGAAGTTTCCACCATATTATTATCCACATCCATGACTTACATTTACCACTAGAAACAAAGCTTTTACCATGTGTGTGGTGATGAGTTCATCAAATCTTTGCTTTGAACTCTATCTCAAGTTGCCTCTATGTTGTCAATAAATTCTTCTTCAAAAGGTAAGCAGGAGTTATGACTTTTAAAATTGCCTCATCATCTTTCCTCCATTATGTCTAGTAGACCAATTTATTATATTTGTCACTTTATCATCCTCAACCTCAGGAATTTTAATATAACATTAACTAAACCTACATTAAATACAACAAAAAAACATATAAATACAACAAAATATAAATAACTCTCAGATCCTTCATGCATAAAGATGTTAGTAAAAAATGGTGGAGTAGTGTCATACCTTTTGCTATACGATGAAAGTAAAATTGAAACTCATCTTTCTAATTCAGCCCTCGTTTTTATAGCGTTGAAACCAAACTCAAGTTCAATTTTGTTCACTTTTCATAAGCTCATGCTGAAAGAAAATTTTATTTCATTCTGCATCTTTTCACAAAGCAACAGGACACCCTTGAACTTAGTCTTACAAAGAAATATCCCAGGCATATAATATGCCTATAACCTACCTTCCATCATGTTTTACTGTTATTTAAACAAACAAAAATTCTCCTCCCCTCTTTTAGATCATCCCTACATATCTCCACCTTCATTATAGGGCCTGGATTGCTTCTTAACAACTCATCAACATAAGCTTCCAACTAAGAAAATTCAATTGTAAAAGCCTTAGAATAGGCATCCAACACCAAACCTCCTTGCTCGTTTGCACTTGGAGTACCCAACATTCACCCTTAATTCTTCTTCGGCATCCTTTTCATGTTCTTAATTTTGGCCGAACCATGATTGTCAGAATTCTGATTTTGCCAATGTTGGGCTGGAAATGTTGGAAACCCTAGAGTTAGTGAAAATCACTAACGTTTATGAATGCAGTAAGTTTTACAACTAGTGTCCCCAGGGTTATTATTGTATTTTGACACAACTAGGGCAAAAAAGCGCATCTGGTCTTCCTTTAAACATTTTATTTCTTTCATTTTTCATGCCACAGTACCCTCTAAAATATGCTTTTGAGCGAATTTCCTAGAATATCTATGAGGGGGTGTTTGCAGGAGGTTAGGGATAAGGGCATTTTTGTCAAAATAAATTATGAGTTTAATTAATCATGTGCAAAGCTACCACATCAGTTAAAAAATGCACGTGAGAGGTGCCACGTCAGCAACATTAATGCCCCGTTTGCGTATCTATAGATTACGTTAACAACATGAGCATAAGTCTATCATGTCAAAAACGTTTGGGGCATGGTTGGGCCCTAAAAATGTTAAGGGTAAGATTGGACATCAACTAGAAATACAATACTTTGTGATAGATTTCCTAGAGAGGGGTATCGGGGGAGGGGTCGGAAGGTTAGGGATTAGGGCATTTTTGTTAAAATAATTTTTGAGTTTAATGAATCACGTGCAAACTTCCATCGATAAAAATGCGTGAGGGTGCCCACGTCCGACAATGTTAACGCTCTGTTTGCTTATATGTGGATTCTGTTAACGACATGAGCATAAGTGTGTCATGGCAAAAACATTAGAGGCATGGTTGGACCCTGAGCGTTAAGAGATTAGGTTTGGACCTCCTGATCGACATTAAGGACATTTATACACATTTCTACTAGATTTCCCTAACCCGGTTACATTGAAATGTCATTCGAGGATAAAGTAAGGTCTTTGGTGTACATTGAAAGCGAGCTAGATATGAACCACTTTCGCTTGAGGACTTTGCTATCTATCGGACACTTCAGGAAGGTGTCGTCAATGTCATCTGTGAACTTCGCCGAGTCTTCCACTATACGCACTCTCACTCGACCGGCATCATCATCCTGTACTACGTTACTTCTACTTTCTATAAGGGCATGATAAAAAACTTAATCATCTCTGCCAACTTCATTAACAAAAATGAGCGGACATCATTTTTAGTTGGCCTTGATTTAGCTATAGGAGGATCCATCTCATAACCAATAGTCAATATATCTTGTGTAAAGACGAGCATTAATCTCATGGTTTGCAAAAAATTATAGGACATATGTGTCTAAATTTATCTTACGCAACATCTTTCTTCCCATTGTCATCTTGAATTAAGAAAAGGCCTTCATTCATCTCCATTTCAAGTTCCAAGACATAAATGTGCTCTACATTCTTATAACCCAACTATGATTTGTAGACATCTTTAAAACTAATAATGGATAAAAAATCTATATCAAAGTCCTCAACAATGTGTACATCTCCTCCAACATAACCTAATACAAGATCTATAATCCATCTACCACCATAATGTAAATAAACATCCATATGCCCTTCCATGTTGCCATTTAAAATAAAATACTCAATAAATAATAACTTTATTATATCAATTAGCGCAAAACATTTTACCATATTTAATTAACACAAAACAAGGGACCACGAAAAGCTAAAAATTAGTTAACTTAACATCCTCGAACTGATTAAGAACATTTGTTATTGATAAACACAAACCGATGGAAAACTTAAATCAACGTTAGCATTTAAAGGAAGAACACAACACAAATGGAAAAGAAAGGAACACAACACAAATGGAAAAGGAACAGCACAGTTAGTGGGTTGAGAGGTTCCAAGTACGACCTAAAACATATTTTAAATGGAGAGAAGTACCCTCCTTCATCTTCCCAGAATTTCTTATTTATTGAGGTCGTTTATATTATCCATCGATTTTTTGAAATTAGAAGTAAGGAAATGAAAGGAAGGTCGGTCGAAATAGTTACAAAGAGGCTGATGAAGTTGAGAAACCCTAGGGTTGTCTTTGGTCCAAAGGTTGTATTTTGGAACAAATGGGTAGAGATGAAATTAGGGTTTTTAATTTCTCCAATTTAGAAGCCTCTCAAGTTTTAAGTTGAATTAGGGCAAAAAATTGAACGTCAACTGCTTACATAGCTGGTTTAACAACCAAGGTAATGTCAGTTTGGCTATTTAATGCCCAAAGTTACAACATGAGCTAATTTGAGCTACGTGAGTAAACTTAGAACTATTTGGTGAAAAAGAAGTTTGAGTGTAAGTATAAAGTTTAGGAGGAGAAAACCTAAAGGGTTTTTGCACCTTCAAAAGAAAATATAAAAACATATTGAAAAGGGCTTCACATTTATGGTTAGTTTAATCATCAAATTAATTTAATGTTTAAAGCACACTTATTACTAAATTGGAAAGAGTATTGAAAGTATAAGGTTTGGTAGAAAATAGAAAAAAATGACAAATTATTTAAAAAATTTCAAATACATATATATCTTTATAAATGATTAGTATGACAACATTGCTGTAAGAACGACTCTGAGTGATAAAGGGTAGGATGTGCATGATAAGAACCATGATCAAATCTAGAATAGAGTACTACAATGTAATATGCAAAGTTAATAGATGTAAAAAAAAAAGTCTTGAATTAACATATTCTTGTTTGTATTTAAATAATAAATTATACTTAATCTATTTTTCATACAATGTTTCTATTTTCTATTACACTTTAATTTCAAGATGATAGCATTTCCCCCTTTGAGACTCGAGATTTGAGACCTGCTTTCCTTATGTTTAGTGCTTGTTTGAAACGATGAGTCTTTCCTATACTTGAGCTTGGGCATGACAGATCAAATACGATATTTAAATAAATTGTTGCAAGGACAAATTTAAAATTTAACTTTTATCCTTATTTTTATTTTTATTAAATCTAACACCAGTAAAGGACAACTTAACTACATTAATGCTCATTTAATACAGTATTAACACATTTTATTAAAATATTTAATCCTTTATTTGTTGCAATATTACTAATTAAAATAAAATAAATCTGATACAATTTAAAATAAAATTTAATTCTTATTTAACTCAAATGCCCTTTTTTGGCTAATTTTCTAGAAACGAAGAAGGTTATTTTTTGACAACTAAATACTTTGTCTAAATGTAGTAACTTGTCCCTACTAGGCCTGGATCAAGGACCACTTCCCTCCCTTATGCCCATATCTTTTGAAACGTTGGCGCTCTATCACATAGTTGGACATTATGGACAATTGAAAGGGATTACTGATAACTATAGATATTTTAAAAATTAACATATTTTCCAATTGCCACACTCGGTTTAAACTTTTTCTTATTAACAATCAAAACAATCTAAAAATGAATAAAATAAACAAAGAAAAAACTATTTTCAAATCTAATTCTCAAAAAATTTATTTTTATTTTATTTTATTTAAATTACTGTAAATACATCAATACTTCTCAACAATTTACTAATAAACACAATGAGAGTACAAATGTGGATATCTCAAAATAAAAACAATCATATTTCACTTTTATGCCATTTTATAAATGAACTACTTTTTTGGACCGATAAATAGACCACTTTTGAATCATTTTAAATCAATATTTAGTATTTATTATAAACTGTGGAAACTTTGAGTGTAGAGAATATCAATTCAAGAACATAAAAGATAAATAAATCATCAGCAAATGCAGAGGGTTTAGATAGTTTAAGCTTAATTATGCCTATCACGATGAAGAGAATATTTCTACTATTTTGAAAACTATAAGAACTGGAACAAAGTGACATTAAGTATGGGTATTAAGAAAAATTATAAAGTCACAAATACAAAGATCTTACAATAAAAAATCTTTATAAAACTTTAATCTCGTCTTACCTTTTGCACATCTGGAAATTTCTCTCATAACTTTCCTCTCATGGCTTATAGAATATTTATAGGGATATTCACAAAAGTTTTGTATTATCAAGGAAACCTAATTTTACAATAATATAATAAATATGAATTCTCCTATAAAATATTATATACAAAAATGAATTAATACTAAATAGGAATTTGAAACATATTCTCTAACAATCTCCACTTTGGATCAAATTTCATCACATCTTGATAAGAGAGTAATCGACTCCACCTTGAACTGAAATTCATTTTATCTCATTTTATGTGCTTCGTAATCTTTGTTCTTGAGATAAAACTTCAACATGAAACTCACATTACTAATTTTTACAATCGTGGAAGCTTTGATGGAATAATAATATGAATTCAAGGCATAAAGATAAATAAATCATCAGCAAAATACATAGAGTTTTTAGCATGGTTGACCAATTGTACACCACATCCACGGATGATAGAGAATATTTCCATTATGTTCGAAAACACGAAGAACAAAATTGAGTATCAAAGTATTGAGGCGATTAGGAAAAATTGCAAATCACAGAACCTGCATTAACCACAATACTAGAAAATACCTAAAACTCTCAATCTCTCAAACCGTTTACATCTGCACATACAAATCTCTCTATGCTTTCTCTATTAAAATATATATAGGGATATTCCTAAAGCTTTCCTTATTCTATAAGGAAACCTAATTTATAATAATATAACAAATATGAATTATCATATAAAATATATTATTTACAAGGAATTAATACTAAATGAATTTGAAATATTATAGACTACCTTGAATTCAAAGACTATCACATCTTGATAAAGAGAGTAATTAACTACACCTTCAGGCGACATTCCTTTATATCTTCATCTTGTGTGCTTCACTTTAATATTTTGTTTCAGGTATCTTCAACATGACTATGATACTGTTTGTTATGTCAGGAAGCTTTGGTGGACGATAATATGAATTCAAGAACACAAAGATAAAGAAATCATCATAAAATAAGTAGATGTATGGATTCGGCGAATATATCTAATCACGGATGAGAGAGAATATTTCACTATTGCCAGAAAACCCTGAGAGAACAAGATTGAAGTAATATCAAAGTATTAGGCGTTATGAAAAAGTACAAAATCCACAAAACCTAGAGGATGCCACAATAGAAAATGCCTTATAAAACTATCAATCTCTCTGACACTTCTACAATCTGCGTACACTAAATTTCTCTCATAACTTTTTCCTCTTGTGACCCAGAATATTTATAGGGATATTCTTAAAGCTTTCCTTATTCCCTGAAACACTAAGTTTATAATAATATTATAACAAATAGGAATTATCCTATAAATTATTATTTACAAAAATGAATTAATACTAAATAGGAATTCGAAACATATTCTAACAATGGGTTAGAGTTTGAGAAGCAGGTAAAGTGTCTTCGCATTGATAATGAGTTAGAGTTTAACATTAAGTAGCAGAAAGAGGCTTGTTGAGCATCGAGACGATTCGTTATACTCCCCCACAACATAGCTGGTATGAGCCTCAGGGTTGAAGAAGATATTGGAAGAACAAGGTCTGAAGCACACAAGATGAAGATAAAAATTTTTAGTTCGAGGTGGAGTCGATTCTTACTTATCGAAGATGTGATTGAGTTTGATCGAAAGGTGGAAATAGTTATAATATGTCTCAGAAATTCTATTTAGTATTAATTCATTTTGTAAGAATATTTTATAGGATAATTTATGTATTTGTTATATTATTGTAATATTAGGTGAGATGCCCAGCTTTACATTTTGATTGAATTAGAATATCTTATTATATTCTTTTTCATATTTACTATAAACTTGTTCATTTATATAATAAACATTTAATTTGAGACTATTACTTTTGTAGCGTAATTACAAATATATTCCAAATCTATAAATAGAGTGTTCAACATATACAAACTTTACATTGTTTACAAAAGCAGACATATACAAAATAGATGAAAGTGCATCGATTAGGCACTTTGGTATTACCGTTGACCATGATTGCCGTCTGAGTGTCTTGGCTTCCTATTTTCTTCTTTTTAACTTGCCTACGGATGAAACACCCGTTCTAGAAGTTTATAGCTTAGGCAGGAATAATACTGGTGGACTGACTAACAGGACCATCTTGCACCCAGACATAAAAACGCCATCTAACATATCATATACTTATACACATGCTTATACATATTTCATACATATCATTTACACATGCTTATACATATCTCTTTTATCATATCATGTTTCATTTATCATAGTTCATATACATTTGTGTCATTTTACACTTTGCTTCTTGTTCTTGTCCACAGTGCCATGTGCATAGAGCTGATCATGCTTCTCATATCATTTCATATAAATATCATTTATCATATTTCAAATCTGTTTTGCATATTCTTGTCATTTGACTTTATGTTTCATACTGCGTATACCTTAGAAGTGGATAAAGGAAATTATAAGGACAGAGAAGGTATTTATTATCATTGTACGATACAATGAACTATCAGGACTGAAGGCATTGTTATCATTATGAGACAATGAACTATAAGGGCTCCGAGCGGCTTGTTATCATTGTATGAGACAATGATCTCTGGGATGAAGGTCTTTGTAGTAGCCCTAACGAAATAATGATCGAGTGATAAACTTTTATCCCTAATAGGCATGCTCATCTATCCCCTTACTAGGTTCAAGCGGACAATCCATTTTTATTTCATTTTGGTGCCCATCTCACATACGAATAACTATTGTTATCTAGGTAATCATATACGATATTCCCCGATCATTACTCTTATCTTTGCATTTCGTATATTTAAGCTATACTATCAAATATTTCTTACAAATAGAGCTCTCTTTTAGACAAATTTTATAGGTTCAATGGGGTCCAAATTTGAAGGCACCTATTCGAGGGGATTTGTTATATTAAGTCTGATTACTGAATTTTGAATCACTCCAATTTGGATGAGTGACAAGTGCCTTGACCTAAAAAACTGAGACCCTCTAATGTTAAGCAGAACCACAAATCCGGCTATATCATGCTACTTATAGGCGCCTTTTTAAATAATTTTTGGGTGCAATGGATCAGACCATATATTTCAAGGAGATTTGTTCTCTAGGTATAGTTACAACAATTTTGAATCACTCAATTTAAATAATTGATGGCCAAATTATAGCCTAAACAACAAGACACTCTAATGTCAAAACATAACCAAAAGCAAGATTGACTATGTCATGCAACATTGTAACACCCAAATTATACACGTGGGTTTATAACATGTTTAGGGTATAAATAAAAATAATCTTAACATTTTTTAAATAAAATAATGCTAAAATCAAATAAGCAAAATTAGAATTAATACAGGGTTAAGAGTAAATTAATAATTTATCAATTAGGGATAGAAATTCGTAATTTAATAAGTTCCTTCTGTCAAAGTGAATATGCATAAGTTGAATTGAGAATGAAGGAAAATGAGAGGACAAAACAGCAATTTGGGCATTTCACTTTAAAAAACTAAGACATAAGGCCAAACAAGCCTTAAAAATATCTCATTTCTTTTGGCTTAAGTTAGGGCATTCGGATAAGAGAGAAAGGAAAGAAGAGAAGAGAAGAAAGGAGGAAGAAAGGAAGAAAGGAAGAATGGAAGAAGAAGAAGAGGAAGGAAGAAAGAAAGATTAATGTATGGAAAAATTCATTCATAAACCCCATTTTTTTATTAATTTGGGGTATAAAAGAACTACTTGGTATAATGAGTGGTGTTTGTGAGTTTATACCAGATTTAGGTTAGTTTGGTTTGTGGTTGATTAAGTTTATGAGGCTTAAGTATGGATTCCCCAGATTTTGAGACTTAGGAAGCTCCTTAACCCATTAATTATGTAGGATGGGGTTAACTCAAGACTTTGAGTCTTTATATGTGTTTGGGGTGTTTGGTTGTGTTTTAGTTTTGGTTGGTTGAGTTGTAATCCTCGATTGAGAATATTTGTATTAAGGAAATATTACAGGGTTTAGGGAAGATCTTTGTCAAATTTCTCCAAACTCATGTTTTTTTGTCTTGGTCATAATTTCTTCGTCCGAACTCCGTTTCAGATGTTCTTGGACTCTATGGAAAGCCCTTTGAGTCTAGAATCCATCCATATATAGCTTGATGAAATTGGAATTATAGTAAATATCTTATAAGCATACACCAGTAACCATGATTATTCACCATATAATGAGATATGAAAAATGCAAAGATACGAATAAATGATTGTAAATATACGCATATATGATCCTTTGGATGAAAATAATTATTCGAATATGAGATATATGCGAACATAAGATCTACTTTGAACATGCCTTATAACTTTGAAGTAAGGGATAGATGAACATGCCCTATTAAGGAAAAACAAAGTGCGCATCATATTGATCAATTGGCCCTGGATTTGGGTCCATTCACAGGCGCCTTTGGGCTGCTATAGATGGTCATTGTCTTGCCTGGTAATGCGCAGCAACCCGGGCCCATATAGTGGTAGTCTCTAGCACAATGATAACATCGCCGTTGGGCCTTATAGACCGATATTTGATCTGATGGAGTACAGCACCTCAGACCACTTATAGTTTATTTATCCCATCCCAAGGTTTATGTAAGGCATGAAACATAAAACAAATGACTTGAATATGACTATATGATATGTATATAGACAGACCGATGAAATTTAACATGATATGATAAGTAAATATGAGATATGTATAAGCATGTTTAAATGATATGATATGTTAAATGCATATCATGTTCATAGAAATTAATCGTGATTCAGTGATGTGATCCACGAGTTTGTCCCATTAAGCGTAAAGCTTGACGGGTTTTCATCTCAGTGGCAGAGTGCGGAGCGAGAGGCAAGAAGATGGGACAACCTCATCGGTCTCAAGGTCAACACATAGTTAGATGCCTGGGAGGGTTTTTTATCTATTTGGTATATGTAATATATTTTTTGTTGTTTGTAAACAAATGTAAAAGTTTTTATAAGTTGAACTACTCACATTTGTAGTTAGCAAATATATTTTAATTTCGCCGCTACAAAATATATCTGAATTTTATGCTTATTAGTGTATGGTGGAACGGGTTTATAATTATGCAGGTAAAATGAGCAGTGACACACTCTATCATACGTGGGTAGGCGGGTGATGTGTGAAGCTGGTTAGCATGGCGGGTTTTAGTTGCATTAGGGTGAATTTAATATATTTATTTCAAGGATATTTGTTCCTCTAGAGTCTAGTTTTAATTAAATTTTGAATCGACAAATTTGGATGGCAATGGTCAGAGTTCTAACAAGAAGCAAAGCTTATAGTTTTAAAAAAAATGACATCTCACTAAGCCATCCATTCTGTATCTAGGTACTCTGCATTTTGAAGGCCATGACAAACGAATAGTGGCATTTGAGGGTGAAGTAAGCAATAATCAACTACGATATTGGGGGAAATTCTAACCGGCAAATAGAAAAAACCAAACCTAAACACAATTCATATACCTTAGCACAAATCTTACATAGACAAGTTCAAACTAGTATATACGGCCAAAGACCTCATTATACTTACCTTGCCTTGCTTCTTCTTCTTCTTCTTCTCTTCTCCTCTTTAAATGCTCTAAAACAATTGGCTTAAATGAGACAATTTACTTACAGTGCAAGACCAAGTGGGTCTTATCCACTTATATTCACAAAGGCCATGTTGGCAAATAACTTTGTGATTTATTACTCATTTTGCATTTAGTTATCATATTCCTTTCGTTAAGATTCTTTTCTCGCGTGATACAATTGGGCATATAGTGCATGATCTTATAATGTTGGGTCAATAGTTATTGAAGTACTAATTACCCTTGACCCTTAGATAAATTTCGGGTCTTACTTATTTTATTTTTAGCATTATTATTCACGAAAACTTTAACTTTTAGCTTATATTCCCTTTATCTGACATGTTACCAAAACTATCGAGGCGTAATTTAAGTTACATTTGGTTTCCATATAGAATAAAGAAAACTTTTAGGAATATCCCTATAAATATTTTGGGTCATGAAAGGAAAAAGTTATGAGAGAGATTTGGTGTGTGTAAAGATGTAAGAGTTTAAGAGATTGAAAGTTTTATAAGGTATTTTCTCGATATTGTGGACATCTTAGGGTTTTGTGATTTTGTGATTTTTTTCTAATGTTCCTTGATCTTTTGATCTCGTCTTACATTCTTTTGTGTTTAAAGAATAGTGAAAATATTCCTCTTTCATCCATGGATCTTATACATAATTGGCAGTACGTTAAAACATCACATTACATTTTATGATGATTTAACTATCTTTTATTCTTGAATTCATCTTATTAATTAAATCAGAAACCCGATAGTTATAACAAATGGTATCAATGCTTCAGGTTGAAGATATTTGGAATAATATGGCAAAAGATTACAATACATAAGATGAAGATAAAAAGAATTTCAGTTCAAGGTGAAGTCGATTACTCACTTATCAAGATGTGATGGAATTTGATCCAAGGTGGAGCTTGTTATAATATATCTCAAATTCCTATTTAGTATTAATTCCTTTTTGTAAATAATATTTTATAGGATAAGCTTCACCATGGATCAAATTCTATCACATCTTTATAGAAGTGAAGTATTCACAACAATTAGTGCACCTATTAATTTTATAACTATAATATTTTTGTTTTTCAGTATATATAATTCAACACAAATAAATCTGAATTGTTACTAATATGAATTAAGGCGCGAGACAAATAAATGTGTAAAATAATGAGAGATTATAGTGGTTGAAGTGGAGTATCGCTATAATAAATGGATGAGAAGTAATGTTCGTTGATAACTGAAAACATGGAGAATAGACCAGTTATCAACGCGTGATTTAAGGAACAATCATAAAATCATGTAGGATGCCACATATCTGAGAAATACATCATCTAAGAACTCTAATCTCTGGCCAGCTATATTTATCACATCTGAAATATCTACCATCTTACTCTACATGTTTAAAATATTATAAGTATTCTAAAAGTTTTCCTTATTTTATAAAAACATATTTTAATAATATTTAACAATAAGAACTATCTTATAAAATATTATTTAAAAAAAAAGCTAAATAGGAATTTGAAACATATTTATATAATCAGATGTCTAATATTACTTCCAAGTAAAGTCTTGGATACACTATACCTTTGATGGGACCATACATGCCATAAGCACAACTTATTAGTAACGCTGCTTCACCACTCTGTTTGTACGCCGCTAATGTACAAAGCATCAAATCTACATCTCGTATTTCTTTGGAATGTGATTCTTACTTACTTTATTGTATTGGTGGTGCCCCATCGGCCATCACATTGGCCTGTCATATTTTGATGGATTTGATGAGAAACAGGCTGGAAATAGATATGACATTTTTTAAGTGGATTTTATAGCCATATGTGCCATATAAATATACATCGTTCTAGTACTATATTTCTTATAAGGTTTGGACCTCCCTTACAATCATCTTTTACCACCCAAGGTTAGGAGTTAAACGGATAGAATTTAACTATGATTCGATTGATGGTTTGTTGAATCGAGTTCGAGTATCGTAATATCACGATTCGAGCTCTGTTTGTCACTTAATTGGAGTTTTCTCTTTATTAAACTAAACCAAATTATATTTATATCCTTATTATATAAATAACCCTAAAACCTTAATCTCAGTCGAGTTTGAATATATTTATTTATTAATTTTTAAATTGATTCGAGTTTTTTTATTCAGATCAGAATTTCATTGATTGTGATGTATTTTTGGGTCAAGTTTCAAACATTTGAAAAAAAAAAACTTGATCGAGCTCGAGTTTTTTAACCGAGTCAAACTCGAACTTGATTCTCTATCGACTTGATGACATCGATATTGGGGCCTAGCCTCAAAAACATATATATTTATATAGTTAAAACTATTTTAGAATTGTATTTGAAACCACATTTCACCAAAATGTAAAAGTTTTTAAAAACTTTTTGAGAATGATATGGTTGTCGATGTAGAGGCTTAGGCGCTTAGCATAGAATGTCGAAGGTCAGGAGATGAAATAGGAGGAGGAGGAGGAAGAAATGATAACCAAGTCCAAACATTACGGCATTATATAGAAAAATAAATCAATGACATAATATAAGTTCAGAATTTTCCCCCCTAATTTTACCTAATTGAAGTTCCCAGAAAACTATCAGATACGAGGACAGGTAGTGCCTGCTGGTACTCTTCTATCACTTCACCACCCTGAAGTGAACCACACGATAAACAAGAATCTCCACACCTAAATGATAGAGGGCTGAGGGCATCTTCTTCATCATCATCATCGTCATCATCTTCTTCATCATCTTTCATAAATCTCCCTACTCTGTATACAAGGAATCACCTAATACCTAATTCTTTTTTTTTTGTTTTGAGGGTCTAATCAATCTAATCACAAGTAGTGAAGCTAGCTTTACATACACGATCATATTATTCTTTACGCGACAGTAATGATGCTTTCGCCGGAACTGCTGTTGAAGCTCTCCGACATGGCCTGAAAGGCTGAAGAGTGCCTCGCGCAAAATATCAGGCTGAGCTGGGGACTGCCGGAGTTTAACGAAAGATGGCATCAGTGACGAAACAGGGATAACTGGATGGAATGTTCAGATTCAGATCTGCCATTTTCGACGACGGTGGAAGTGGAAGAATCGGAATGGGGCGGATGAGCTTGGTAGGTCCCAGCACTGTTTGATTGCTTTGCCTAGCTCAGACTCTCGTTTGGGCCCTCACTTGCAGTGACTAATCCCTTCTCTAGAACCTTGTTACCGGAAATACTTGGTGTAGAGCATCTCTCAAAGCTTTTCCGTTTGGATGTGAGATATGAGTGTGGCGGAGAGACGGTCTCTTGGTGGACCAGATCTTCCTCCAATATTGTAGAGCCCATAAACTGCAAGTACATACAGAATTAGAGTGGAGAAACTAGAAAGATTGAAAGAAAAAGGAGAGCCAAGTGAAGTTGAGATTACTGTATCAGCAGGTGATGTCAGAAGAGACTGGATCTGCGACGTCTCCTGTTGTGGATTGGTCAACACAGGAGAGGCCACTTTGAGCATGGCTCAACCACCTGAGTAGGAGTCATTGACAGAGTTTCTAGAAATTCCTCTCCAATCCCCTTTACCTACCTTCTGCAAACCTAACAAGAAAAGCTTGTGTTCTTCCTCAGTCCAAGGGACTCCTGATAACAAAACAACACCAATCAAATCAATCAGCGATGAGATCAATGAATTGAATTAAATAAAAAAAAAAAAAAAAAAAAAAGTAAGAAAACGACCGGGGAAGATTAAGGAATACCTCTCTTGCGCTCACGACTCCTGGCGGGGCGGCACGTGGTGCGACGTCATGGAACAGCCAGCATCATTGTTGGAGTCATGAGGGTGTTCGTATTGAGAGAGATTATTCATACTAGCACTCTTCCTAAACGCGCCTCCCGTGATGCGGACGCCGAAGAGCATGATGTCGTTGGCAGCAGCGCCGGCACCACCGGAATCCGAGCAGGTGCGGGAGTTGTGGCCATTATTTCCGCACTGAGAGCAAGAACGAGACATCGTACGACGTCGTATTAGTGGTGGGTGAATCCTAAAATCGATATAGCCTCATAACTCAGGGTCAGGTGCCATACAAAGTTGGAAAGACTCAATAGAGGCGCTTTTAGAAGAACAGAAATGGGGATGATGATGATAATAATAATAATAAGCCTACAAGTTACAAGTTACAAGTTACAACAACAAAAGAATGATAAAAGGTAGGGTTTGGGGTTTATTCATACGTGTTGGACTTAAAATGACGAGAAATGTTCCAATACTTCTCGGGAATATATTAATTTTACAACTCATGTGAATCCGCACCATTCGATTTGTCTACCCTTTCATCGATACAAACATATTCCCTGTTTCCCCTCTTGTTTACCGTTCACTTTGTATACAAATACTTGTCACACATATACAAAATTAAACCAAGCACTTCTAATCATTTCCTATCCCCTTCTAAAAAAAATTAAACTTTAACCCCAAAATAATGGAAACCGCAATGATTGGGTGGGCCAAAACAGAGATGATACACACCTAATAGTTGTATGATACACCTAATAGCGAGGAGGATCAGATACTCTGCCTGATTTATGATGGGTGGGAAATGTCTGGTCATTAATGGATATTAGAAGAGGAAAGAAGAATACTTTAATTAAAAAAATATGTATATATATATATTAAAGAAAAAGAATGGTGGAGGAGCAGAGTGTCCCTGCACCGTCAACTTGGCATATTGGCTGCCCATCTGAGAAAGATTTGGTTGTCTCTACTCTCAACTCAAATGTCCACCCTTCATCACCACCCATGGTGGTGGTGGTGTTGTGAGGATAAGGCCGCCTGGCCCCACCACCTCATCCATCAATTTTTTTTTTTCTTTCGCCTTCGACCTTTCTATGTGGCTCTAGTGGTAGTGGTGGTGGTGGTGGTGGTGGGTTGCCTTTTTGCTTTTCCTTTGATGCTCCTCCCCTCCCCACCTCTCGACTAATAGAATTGCAGGAAAGTCCAATTTTTAATTAGGATTAGGTATTTGGAGGGGTCTAGTTTTCCATGCGATGCTTTTCTATTGGACTTTTTTATCCGAGACTAGACAGTTGGATGTCGCTTGTTCGTTGTTGAAAACTTTTAATTTTCCTCCTTGCTGTTTTTTGAAGCTTTTTGTTACATCCGTTCATCTACTTCTGTGATTTCTTTTCTATTTTTCCAAAGTCCCTCTTGATTCGTTTTCTTCTCCACAGTTTCTACCACTTTGAATCAGTACTGTTACTTGCTCTTTCCTAAACTTTGACATCAACATGTACAAATCAAATAGAGGACGGAAATAGCAGAAACGATAAGGCTTTACGATTCGATTAAAAAAGATAGTGATAAAAAGTAAGAATCTCATGTTTGTTATCCTGATTGGGATAAGTTGGGGAAACTATAGACATGAATGATTTAGCAGGGTTTTATGGATCAAATGAATGAATGTAGTCTTTTTTCCATTCAAGGTTCAGTCTAATGTCTAGGGATTGGTGAAATGGGCAGGAAGATTTAGAATGCCTAAATGGCTGTCTTTCCTAGTGGATCCGAAGCATGGTTTTCTTATTAAGTCAGCTGACAAGCCAGAACCATATTTTTTGAGAAAGACCTACCTTGCTGACACGGTTCAAATATAGCTCTCAATTCCGAGTTTTCTTTGATTAATTTAAGCATTAGTTCAGGAAAAAAAAATTATCATTATTACTTTCTATTTAGATGTTAAAAAAATGTTTCTAGTACCAAAAACAAAGAGACGAAAACAAGTGAAGAAAAGACATAAAACTAATTGGAAGGAGTGAAGAGTGTTTATATAACTACTGAATGTTAGAGGGTGAAAGAACACATAACGTTGCGGTTGTCTTATAAGAATATGATAATACGTTGTAATATAATAAGTAAATAGATGCCAAAAGAATACGAAAGAAAGAGAATTTAGTGTTTGAAGGATGTTTTTTTTAAAATAGATTCACCCAATGATGCTTTGAGAATTATAAGCAATATATTTTAAGATAAAACGGTTTTGAATGATCAATAACGACCTGAATTTTTAGGGCATGTTCATCACGTGGAGCTGACCAATATTTGTTTCTATTACCTATTGTCATTTGAAGCATATAAAATACAAAGTAAATAGATATAAAAAAAGAGATACGAGAAAGAAAGAAAATCGAGTCATTTGAAGCATATTGCTTTAAAATCAGTTAGTGCCCTTCTGATAGTCTTTGAGGGTGTAAATACCATTTTAGGATAAAACGGTTTTGAATGATACATCAGTGCAAATTCACAGCAACTCATCAGAGCTGAGCAATATTTGTTTCTCTTACCTCAAAATATATTGTACAAACACGCTGAGTTGTCACCCTTTACTAAGCCAATTAAACGTCTTGACTTCTTAAGGTTGCTTAGATTTATGAATAATTGGAGATTATCTAAAACCCTAGCCACCCGCATCTTTTTTTCTCCCATCTTATTCATTTGTAGCCTATTTTCCTAAAGCAAGGAGGGGTGATTTTGGCCCTTATTGGCTTGAAATCACCCATCTACCCGCTTTCAATGAAAATCGATGGATGGTTTAGCTTTGATTTAAAACGTTTGTATTAATTTGGGATCCCGCCGGTTTCCTTGGGAGGTATCGAGAGAATTGGAATCATATTCATGTCGATTCATGCAGAAGCAAAGGTTCTCAAAGGTAATTAGTTGATATGTTTCTCTAATGATTTTGAGTAATTCTAACAGTCATATTTTTTTCTAGCCTTAATGGCTAACAACCATGTTTTTTATTTTCAAACCAAACTGTTACAACTTGGTTTCCTATTAATTGAGACCTCTGCTAATGTTGGAAATCATCAATTTTCTCTCTTTGTTCTTCTTTCTCTCCATTATGTTGTTCCTGTTCCAGAGAAACTCTCTAAAGAACTGTTGAATCCTGGGGAAGAAAATTTCTAAGGACAGTGCTATAAAACACGCCTCAGTTTAATCTTGTTGATTCTGACTGTCACTCTAGTTCCCGACCTTCACCAGACTTCCATTGACTAACAATCTTAGGAATTTTCTTGCCATGGAAACAAATACCTTCGCTGTTGGTCCAGTCGTCCTTGTTGCTAACACTGTCGTTGCCCAGCCCAATTTCCTATTGCATCTTGTCCATATTACAGTCCCCATTCCCCAGTCGGTGTCATTTGTCCGTCTACCATCAGCTACTTCAGAGTTTCAGTACTCCCTACCTATGCCCAAACCTTCACGGACATCTCTCAGGGACAGGGTTCTGCCTCTCAGAGGCTTCAAGATCATGGGCGCATATATTCCACCCTAGATATGCATGGGTAGCATGTCTGCTGTCTCTGGCTCACGCATGTCAACTGCAGAGGCTTAGGCACATGAGTAAGGTTTGTCGACATACAATCTTAACTACATTATCTAACAAATTATTTGATGTCTACTTTGCCTACAATGAAGCAAAGGTAATCTGGGAGTCAATGCTCACTAAGTACACTATTGAGGATGTAGGCAAGCAAAAATTTGTTGTAGGGAACTACCACAAATGGGAGATGGTAAACAACAAGGACATCAAACTCAAATCAATGAATTTTTCAAATTGTTAGAGAGATTAGGGTTGAAGAAATGGAATTTTGACAGTTTGAAGCTGGACTAATGATCGAAAACTACGACTCATGGAGTGATGATGTATATGGCCATGTTTTGATTGCTTTTGTATTTAGTTTTATTGGTTTTTGTAGGAGAAACACGGGAGGAAAATCTTGAAAGGGCCTTCGCAGGAGCTGAGAAGGCGGTGCGAATCGATGCGATAAACAGCGCTTGACATCACGACGTTCCCACGTCACGACGTTCCCACGTTGCGACGTCCCAACGTCACGACGTCCCAACATCGCGACGTTGTGGGAAAGTCTCAACAAACCTTATCTCTTGGAGAAGCTATAAAAGGAACGGGAGAATCACAACCAGGGGGTTCGAAATTAATTTGCAGAGCTAGGGTTTGAGGAATTGGAGCTTGGAACAAAGGAAAGAAGACTTGAGCCCAGGCCTTTGGGGAGAGACTTGAAGAACAGGGTCAATTCCTCGATACTTGGGGTTTTATATTCCTACTCTTATGTTAAAGTTTTAGTCTTTTCATAATTCCATTATCTTTTATATACTCGATTTACCATTAACTCAACATTTGGATGAAAATCATATTAATTCCCGATGTCTTAATATAGAGTGGTTTGTAAGATCTTGAGAAGTGAATGAAGAATTAGACATAGTTGAGATTATTATTAAACTTGTATATAAGTTATCAATGATTAGGAGAACTGAGGAGTTCTTGCACCTTTGCTTACAGTAACGGAACACAGGCAAGGAGCAAGAAACCTAGTGGGGAGGTGAATGACCTTGAGAGGCTGATTACATTAGAAGCGCCTTGGAAAACTACTATATTAGATAATGGAATGGAATCACAACATTACATAGTAGGATTGTCAGTATTTGCTTTAACCTTTTTACATCTTTAATCACTTCCATCCCGAAATGGCTCATTCACTTTAGTAATAGTGTTCGTTTTTGGATTCCTTGTATCTTTGATTGCTAGTTTGAATATTAAGGAGTATTGTAATTTTGTATAGCATACTAAGTTCAGAGTGTTCCATATTGGATCGATACTCGATGCCAAATTTTTACTATTGAAGGGGATGATGGGAAGCAGTGATCAACAAACATATGGGAGGACAGGTTTAACTGCATGGGTTAAACTCTGTTATGACCTGACTGGACATGAGCAGATAATAAGAAAGTGGACGATCTTTGATTGGGACATAAGGTGATCGTGATGATGAGCGAGATGTGGGATGAGAAGTAGGTGAACATTCCTGAAGGAGCAGTATTTATTTGTTATGACGAGTATGTATCTGATCAACGATTGAATCTTTGTTTGCAATGAGATGCGTTCTTTGTTCTGATGTTTATGATGAGAGATAAATATCTTTCGTTCATGAGATTAAATAAAGCGACGATATCATTCTTCTGTGGGTGACTATGAGATGATAGTTGTAGATGATTTGTTATGGAATGAAATGATAACGATAATGGGTGGATAACGCGGATGAATGCGGACATAATGGTTGGAAGGGGGTTGATTGTTGGTGAGACTGAAGTGAAGGGGTGAAATGCGATGAGTTCGTTGACAAATATTTCTTCGTTCAATGATGATCAAATATTCGGACGTTGTTGATTCAACGCAACGAGATGATTATGATGACGATCGTTGAGATATGAACGTTCGATAAATGTGAACAAATATGAGATAACATTTGGGTTTGGTTGAAGGTGACGTTGCTGATAACGACTGTTCCATTCGGCGGGGTGATAACGATGCGGGATATTCAAATCATTTCAGAGAAACGTATTTGTGGGCGTTTATTCGATAAATCAGCGCGTTAACTCGATGATGAATCTTCGTGTGTAGTTAATAAATAGCGACATAGATGACTGATGGGCGACGATGATAAGCGTCGATGAACAACTGGCGATGAGACTATTCGACGTATCGAAGTGTCTTTGATCGTGAGCGTTCGATGACGCGTTACTGTTATGTTCGCGTTGGAGGATGAAGGACATGGAGTAATTGATGAACTAGACAGATACAATCTGGAAAGCTAAAATCAAATAGTTTGAGGGTTGACGATTCTAAGTTAACAAAAGAGGAGCATTACAGAAATAACATGATGAGACTTCTTGAATGTTTCTTCAGATGAATTGAGATGATCTATAGATGAGTTGATGACGAAGGTGTTTGGTTTATAAGCGAATCTGATTGGAAGTGATCGATGAGTGAGTATCATTCTCTTGAGTTCTGACTCGCGAGCATAAATCTTCAAAAATTAACATATAGGTAATCTGAATAATAAAGAGTAGAATAACGGATGGGGGAATCATGTTCTCTCAAAAGATATAGATGAGTAAGTATAGGTATAGTGAGAGTAGTTGGAGGTTCTAGATGACTTTGAGTGAGCGACGACGTTGGAATGACATGAAGACTGATGATATGACATTAAATCTTCGTTTGTTAAGTCAAGTGTATCTGATCTTTGTTATGTAGGTGTATCTTGATCAAATATTCTCTAAATGATAGTTATCTTATGTATCATGTTGAGCGACATAGATTCTGGATGATAAATCTGACAAGAGATGGTTGAATCATCAAAGGATCAGAGGGTTCAGATATAAATATTTATAATCATTTATATGATTATTTAAATGAATAATAATTATTCAATTAGATGATATGACGTTAGATATTATTTCTTTATCTGAAGACGTAAACTAATGATGATGATATGATAGAGTGGGTGAGTAGATATGTTTCTTAGACGACATTCTATGACTTTATTTCTGAAGTTATATGTTCAGATGATATAACGACGTTCATGGATATTGAAATTTCAATCATAAGAGAAGAAGAGGGGAAGATATTAAGATCTTGATGAAGCGTTGGATTCCTGAAGATGAGATGAGGACATCTATCTTCTTGAATCTGTGGGGTGTGGGGACAGACATGGAAGCGATGATGTTTGAGAAGGGTGATTCGTTTCTAATGAACAAACTCTTCATTCTTCTCATTTGACAGTATCGTTAAGAGTATAGTGTGATGCATTTGATATATGTGACCATTCATGACTATATTCAAAGATGATAGCAAATGAAGGACATAGTATATAATATATGAGTAATGATGGGAATGGGAGTGTAAGGAGAGTTTGGACAAAATCAGTGAATCTACATCAGAAGGTGCGTTCTTATAACGATGTGTTTATGGAGATGAGATATAATGATGTAAGTATCTGTTATAATGATATGTGAGATGTGAGTGGCGTGATTGATCATGATCTCATTGTTATTATAGCGAGGCGTTAGTGTGAGTCATTATCTTATTCAGACTCTTACAACATATTGTCAACTTATACTAGTGGAGATGGGAGGTTAGATTGGATCATGTTGAAGGAACTTACCGTGAGAGAAGTGGACTCGACATGTAGATGTAAATCAGATGATCTGAGATATGAAACATTATATATGTTTGTTAGATAGATTCAGAGTGATGTGTGAGATCTTTCAAATCAGTTTGTATCAGTAACTGATGACTATGTATGAGAAGTTTATTCAGACAATCTGCAAATCCTATCTCCATTGAGTGTGATAGCATGCGACTGGTGAGAAAGGATGGATATGAAAGGTGGATAAATAATTTATTCTTCTAGTTCTAATAGATCAAGATTTACAAATGATCTTTCATGAGATCTTGATATAGAAGGTGGGACAGTGGGATCGCGATTATGAGATATATATTATAAATGAAGTGAGACATAGAGGTATTCTCTTATCATCATATTTAAATAGATAATCAAGTGAGTGATGAGATGACAGAGTCAGATAAGTGATCTTATTTGAGTCATTATGAGTATCAAGCCTGTCTCACATATCTGATAAACTGAGATGCAGAGCGAAGACGATGATGAGTTCAACTCATCGATGAAGATCAGATGAGAGAGTTTGACCTCCGTTCGGATGACTGATTCGTTCAGGGAGATATAACGCGGATGAGATGATGCGATAGGTGAGAGTTGCTGACTCCGACATTTCTTGAGTATGTTCACATCGTGCTCATGACCTGGATCGGAGTCTTACTGATCTTGTTATACCATGTTTGATTCTGAAATAAGCTTGATCTTGGTTCTGGATATGTTGTATTAAGTTCCTTAATCACTCTGATCTTATTCAAGTAATATTAATAAATCAAAGTGGATCAGTATTAAATGGATTGAAGATTGATAACAGATTTGAGTAAACCTAATGGTTTAAAATTCATGAGTGAGATCAGAAACGATGAGATTTATGATTTATTCTTTATCAAATCGAGTATTAGATGATTCGATGTATTTAGTTCATGAAGATGACAGCAACATGAACATGTGCTCTTTCATGTCGTTGACATTTCCATTTGGAGTTTCTGATATGATGACCAAAGATAGATCAAATCCTATCAGAAATTTATCGAGTGTGTCGTTCATTGCAGCGATAACTCATTCATCGTGTTCGTAGATGATGAGCTGAGTACGAGTGCCTGCCGAATGTTCCAATGGATGGTAGATATGTCTTGGGCCGTACGTGAGGGAAATAACCATTAGATGATTCTGACCGCTCACATGAAGATGACCATTTAATTGAGGCGTTGAGACGCTCATTCTAAGTGATTTAAGCGTTCTGACTGGTTTGTTGTCTTTATATCATTAGAACTTCTATAGTTTGTTATATGATATAGAGTTAATTTTGTCATATCTTTGAACTGTGTAACCTGATTGGATTTATTTGGATGAGTGTTGGTTGTGGGCCCAAGTGGTTGTTTTACTCATGTATATGTCATATTGAACTGTTTGGAACAGGTTTGTTTCTTTGGTAGAGCTCCCTGTATAAAGGAGACTCTGCCCGATTTTCGTGAATAAGGTCGGTTTACCCGATGTTCACGAGTATTCCATGAGGTTGGCGGGTGTCAGCATTCCCAGTTTGGGCGTCACATGCCTGGCTTCAGATTATGCCTGAGAGAAAAAAATTGTTAGCTATTGTGTTTGCTTTTGACAAATTAAGACCTTATCTTATAGGGAACAAGGTTATCATGTTCGCAAATAATTCCATAATCAAACTACTTGACTGAAAACAGAAAACCTAAAACTTGCCAATTAGGTATCTGTTGCAATAATTTGATGTGGATTCGAATGAAGGGTTCCTAAACATAGTGGCGATAATACATCCAAGATTAGGAACTCAAACTTGATGCGAGGCATATTTAAAGTTGGTGACTGTTTATAGATAATTTTGCCTATCTTTGTCACATGATGTTTATCACCATGGTTTGCCGATATAACAGTGCTCACATCTTTGATATTTCCCCATTTGGCCTCTTATCAACAAAGAAGAATTCTTTGTAAGTGACTATTCTGGGAAGACCCAATCCTCTTCAAACAGTGCACCGATCAGATTATTCGAAGGTGTGTGCCATAAAGTGAAATTGGGTGAGATACTAACGCATTACCCTCTATAGAGTGTAGAAGTCATTCAATGGACGAAGAATGTTGCGAATATGTCCAGTTTTTTATTGGCCTTCTGTTAAAGTACACTTGTTTGCAAAATCTGTGATCGATGCTTGAAAGGGCGAGGGAACATTAATTGACGAAATGAAATGCCTATGACAAATATTCTAAGTAGAAGACTTTTTGATGGTGAAATTTGACTTTATAGGTGTTTCCATTATCATGGGCATAAGTACATACTTTTAGCGATGGATGCATTATCAGTGGGTGATATTCTAACCATTAGTTGTGATGCCAAAGTAGTATTGTGCTTTATCAGGAGTAACATCTTGGTTCGGGACTCCTAGAGCGGTAATCAGCGATGAAGGCTCCCATTTATGTAACAAGCTGTTTGCATCACTCCTAGCCAAATATGGGGTGAAGCATCGGGTGACACTTGCATATCATCCCCAAAGCAATGAGCAAGCTGAGGTATCAAACAAATAGATCAAGAAAATCTTGGAAAAGAGCGAGTTCAATGTAATAGAAAGAAAAGTGGGTGAGCTAAAAATTGATGATGAGCTGTATAGCCAGCCATTTGGAGCTTTAAAGCATATTGGGCAACTAGAATCTAACTGAATTTCGAGATGGCGAAAAGGATGTTTGGGTTAATGAAATTTTGGATGAACTATCTCAGACGCATATGACGGTTCAAAGTATAGGGAAGACCAGGCGTGGCATAATCTGCTCTAATGCATAATGGAGCTAGGCAGGACCATAAATCTTTTATTCAATTCACGGATGGGAGATTGGTCGGGAAGGCTTTAGTCTAGATAGTGGACCGTTTATGATAGCTTCAGTCTTCCCTATGGTAGTGTGAGCTGTGTACTTTTAGAGGTAGTTCAAGTGACTGGAGCAGCGGGTGCGAGATTTATCTGGTGGCTGTTTGAAGCATAGTTTACTGAGTTTAAAAGCTTGAGCATAAAAACTCATGGATCACAGGAGTACTAGTTATTAACACTGATTGACGTTTTGTGGTTGGGCACAGTTAAGCGAACAAACTTGGTTGAGCTAAACGATGCTCTGCTTGGGAGTAACCCAGCCTTCATTTATGTTTTGTTTTAGTTTTAAACGGTTTACTAGGTTTACTTTTACTTGTTTAATTTATTGCATTGTGTTTACGGGTTTTGAGGTTCAGAGACATTTGTGGCAGGAGGGATGTGCGATCAAACCTTGTGCAAAGCTTTAGGAGGTGAGTCTAATGTAGGGAGTTTTCTATCAAATTTTTGTAAGGAATTTCTAGTTGTTAGTCTCGAGGAGCGTCGTGGCGTTGGACTGTCACGACGATTGAAAATAGACCTCTCGGGCCGCGTCGCGGCGTTGGGATCAACGTCGCGTTGTTGAAGAATTTTCACTGGCATTGGCGTTGAAATCTTCACTGTATTATCGCGGCATTTGGGAAATTTAAAACTCTCGGGAGCGATTACGGCGTTGGCTCGAGCGTCGTGACGTTGAAGCTCGGGTGTGAGTGCCCCCGCCACCGGGCATAACACATCTTCGCCTGCCGTTTCCAAACTGTTGGCCACACGAGTTTTGGGCCGGTCAGGTCTAGCATCGGCGCTTGGCGGCATCATGCGCCCCGGCCAGCCCCAGGCCGTCCCGACTCGAGTCACACGAAGCGAACCCAGCGTCGCCCGGAACCCCCTCCCTGCAGTTAAAGTTTATGTCTTCGTTCAGGTTTGGTTCCGTCGCTCCATTTGTGAGTGAAAAATTTATATCTGATCGTCTTTCTAGGGTTGATTGGATTTGTGGGCAGTTCTTGATGTCCATTCTCTCCCCCACTTTATTGCCCACTACGTGTTTGTTAGTTGGCTTGAGTGGGTTTAATTCTTCAGGTGTTTTTAGTTTTGAATCCACTAGAGGTGTGTTGAAACACAAAAGTATTTTAAGCTACGTTCACCCCATCTTTGATCTGAACACAGTACTTGCCATTAATAGAGCAAAAATGAAAATGAGCTCGAAGAGTAAGCAGGGCCGGTGAAGAACCTTCTCGAGCCTTTCGATTCGAGTAGATCGTCAATGGAGTGAGTGAAGGGATTGAAGCTCATCTCTTGTCAATAACTAATTCAGGAAGAGATTTCAACATCGAGGATTTTAGAAAGATATTGGCGGTTGGATGCCCATGCGACGGCGTGGCGTTTTGGATGGGCGTGGGTTCTGTGCAACTAGGACTGCTGGGGTTGGCTCCGTGGGGTGGTAGACTTCAGTGCAAAGTTTATCAACCGCTATTATAACCTTGAGCTGGTTAACTCCGAGGCCTTTGATCGGCTTCACGAACACCCTAACTATCTGGAAGTCCTTCGGTTGCTCACAAATGGGCAAGGTGAGTAGAAATTGAACAACGAGGGCCACACTGTGCACTTCAAGGCTAAACATTTGGCCTACATACCAAAGGTGTGGCACCATTTTATCACTTCTCGTCTCATCCCGATGACGAACTTTTGCGAGGTGACGGCGGAACGGGCATTGTTCAATTTCACCATCATTCAGAACATCCCTTTTGATGTCGGTCAGGTTATAGAGGATGCCATCCTCTATAATCGGGATGCTAAGATGAACCTCGGGCACCCCTTTCTCATCCATGGGCCGTGCAAGAATGCAGGGGTGCCGTTAGAGGATAACGGAAGCGGATCCATCCCGCCGAGGCCATCGTAGAAAGATCGCGAGGGCATTCCTCATTCCGACGCGGTTTATGACTTGAGTCATGAATCTTCGGATGAGGAGGAGTTGACGGTATACCAGACCTTGTTTGGTATGAGTGAGGAGACCTCGGATGAGGCCGACCCCACATCCACCTCACATCCGCCCCACCTATCCACCTCCCATCCACCCTCCCCTCGCTCAAATTTGGTAGGTTTGTCACCGATCTTAAGCATACGCGAGGACTAGGTTCGGGACCTCACACGACTTGAATGGGTGGGATGAGACAGAACATGGGGTCTACATGAGCTAGGATATGGATGCTCTTGGTGACATCGCCTGAGTACTCTCCCATAACCAATGACCGCTACATACAGTACAACCATTACATCAACTGCACCACCACATTATAGTAGTGATCCTGGATTCAGTGGAGGAGTTCCTTCTCTGCTTTCTTTCTTTACTTACTTAAACAGGACATTGTCCATTTTTTTTGGGGAAGTCTTTGTGGGGTTGGCATCATTTACTTTTGTGTTCCTTTATGTTTGTATTTATATTTATGTCGTTGTTTACATATGTTTATGCTTATGTCTATGTTCGTGTTTAGATATGTTTAGAGTTATATTTATGTTAAATGCGATTCAGTTTTTGTCCTAAGTTCGTGTAGGATGTCTTAGTGTAATTTCTTATTCTAGGTTTGTGTCAAATGTAGGTGTGAGTGATGCCAAGCTTTCCATTCAAGGATCTTTTGACCTCTCCAAAACTTTAACCTACAGTGCAAGTAACAAAGAAAGGTTAGAGCATTGAATGCTTTCGAATTACATGCTTGGATAATTTAGGAATGACATAGTGAGTCACCTCCTTGGTGTTTAAGAAACCGATTCGAGTAGTCTACAACAGTAGTGATCTCTAGGATACAAGTTACGGACCCAGCTCACTAACATTCAACGAGCCTTGGGCGGTTCTAAACACCTAAGAGATGAGACACCGTAGAAAAGAGGATTTCCATCGAGCACCATACAAAAAAAAAAGAAAAAAAAAATGTGTGAATAGAATAAGTGGGACTTCTAATCAGATCTGAGCCTGATCAGGGGCCTTTCAAAGCCTAATGCCTGATAACGACCGGGAGCCATTGACTCCAGCACTGGCCATGGACCGGAGGATATAAGTTTCCATTTAGGGCCTTAGGTTTGGTTTGAGTGTTTGGGGAGCCCCGAATGCTGGTGCCCTTGGCGGTAGGAGTCACAACTGATCCTGCGTTGCGGAATACTCAGCCAAACTGGCACTAGGAATTTGTTCATGATAGGTAGGTTGATATGAATAAAATGGTGCGTTCTTATCATTTTTGTAGTTAGACTATCCCAAATGACAGTTGAATTAAGTTTGGGGATGGAACCGAGTTATATGCTAGAGATCATAAATCCCACACTGCATGGGCTTCACGGGAAAGGCGATAGAAAACCTATAGAAGTGGAAGAATCATATTCGATCAGACAGGTTCAATTGAATTATTTGAAAGTCGAACAACCTTAAGGATATCTAAAATTAGAAACAAGGGCAAGATTGTGAGTTTGATTCATTTGATCCTTAAATCATGCTTTTCTTTTGTATGCCCTAGTATAAATTAAGTTTAGCATGTTATTATCTATGTGTTGGTTTGAGTCATTTCTTGCTTAGGGATGATAAAAGCTAAGTTGAAGTGTGATGGTGACCAAAAACACTCATTACAAACCCGAGATTTAAACGAGATTGGGATCGCTTTCATACTATATATATATGAGTATTTTGATTACTTTGCAATATTTAGTTTTATTTGGTTTTTGTAGGAGAAACATGGGAAAATCTTGAAATAGGGCCTTGGAGACTGGAGAAGAGCGATTTGTCGACCTAATATAGGCGTTCTTGGGGAAAGTCTCTTTGAAACCTTATCTCTCTTAGCGAGGCTATAAAGGCAGGAGAATCACAACTAGGGGTTCGAAATTAATTTGCAAGGAGTAGGGTTTGAGGTGGAGCTTGGAATACAAAGGAAAGAGAACTTGAAGACCGACCTTTGGGAGAAGACGAAAAACCCGGAGATCATCATTCCTATACTTGAGTTTTCTCTATTCTACTCTATGTCTTGCTTTTGTTTATGTATTGGAGACGAGAACATGATAGGGATTCCCAATTTACGTGATTTAGGGTGTTAGTAGAGATTTAGGCAAAATACTATGTTGATTTTGATCTTTTCATAAATCCATCATCTTTTATATACTCGTTTTACCATTAACTCATGCTTGGATGAAATATTAATTTTTGATCAATCTTAATATGTGAGTGGTTCTTTGTAAGATCTGAGAAGTGAATGAAGAATTAGATATAGTTGGGTTAACTTAATAAACTTGATAATATAGGATTATCAGATTAGGAACTTAGGAGTTCTTTGCACTCTATGCACCTTTAATGCTTAGGTTTAGTCAAAGACAGAAACCTAGCGATATAGGGAGGTCAAATATCCTTGAGAAAGGCTTTGTTACATTAGAAGAAGCGCCTTGGAAAACACTATATCGAGGATAATGGAATGGAATCCTTGACATTACATAGTAGGATTGTCGATAACACCAACACTAACCTTTGGCATCTTTAATAACTTTTACATGAGGAGCTTGAACAATTCACTTTTAGTAATAGTTTAATTCGTTTTTAGTTTCAAGCCTAGCCATCCACGATTTGCTAGTTTGAATATTTTGAAATTGTATAATTTGGTATATATATGATTAAGAGTGTTCCCTGTGGATCGATATATTGTGCCAAATTTTTACTTTACTACTTGACAATCGTATACTTTCGCAGAATAGGTACTTAGCACTTCTATTTGCATGTCCGTAAAAACACAATCACTTAAACGCCTATCAAGTTTTTAGCGACGTTGCCGGGGAATTCCTATTTATTCGTAGAGTTTATGCTAATATCAATATTAAGTACTTCTTTGGTATTTCAGACATTTGTTTTGCTTAAATTTTTGATGCTTTATTTTTTCTTTTGCTTTGTGACAAACTTGCAGGTATGTTAATTGGTATGCGCCGACAACCTACTGGATCCTGAAATAGAAAGAACTTGAAAATAATTATATGGGGAACTGAGAAGTAAGCTAGAATGGAAGCGGACTACCTAACTAGGGATCGTGGAAGAAAACATGAGCGACAATGTTGGTTAGACTAGAGGGGGCTACAGTATAAATCACGATCATAGGCAAATATGGAATAATTTGGTACCTGCTCGGGGATTATAGTTTTGGATTTGCGGTTCTCCACGTGGTTAGAAGACCGACAATACAAGCGAACAACTTTGAGCTGAGATCAAAATCTTTCCAGGTCTTCAGAGATCAAATTCCACGGGCTCACTTTATGGACCAGATTGCTCATATACCTTAACTTTTTGGAAGTGTGTGATACAGTGAAATATAACGGGGTAAGCGATGATGCTATTGACAGATTGTTCCCATTGTTGAAGGATAAAGCGAGCATTGGCGATTTAGAATGCACGGATTAATAACATCCTTAGGATGACTTGTAAACAAATTTCTGGCTAGATTCTTTCCACCCGACAAAAGCGGCAAAGTTGAGAATTGACGCAAGTAGCTTATCAGTGTATGGGGGAGTCGTTTATGGCGTGGGAGAGATTCAAGGTTTTGTTGAAAGTGCCACAACCATGGTTTCACCCAGAATGGATCTGAGTCCGGCTATTTCTCTGATGGGTTGAGTAGTCCCGCTCAGGACTCTTATTAACCTGCTTCAGAGGGCCGGTCAGCGGAAGAAGGCAGGTGGAGGCTTTAACTCAAGATATGCCATTTGGCCTGGTGTTGCTGGATTGTGAGGAGTGGCGTGGAAGAAACCAGTTGGGGTGTTGATTTGGAACATGTTCATAAACATGCCTTTCAGTGTCTACACTCTCCCAGTAATTACAAGCTTCTCAATTGGATTTCAAGGCTGTCGCGCATAAAGTGATGAGAAAGCTCACCCGGATGCGAGCAATGTCATGGACCTCATCCCACTTCTCAATGCTTAATGATGAATGCCATAGGGGAGTTGACTATTGAACAAGCTTAATATATGGCGAAGTTCCCCCAAGTGAACTGACCCGTATGGTGAATTACAATCGAGTGGAAGAACCATCCCTAACTTCTCTTTGGAAAATGGAGCCATGGGTAATCCTATGGAGCAAGCCAAACCTCAACTACACTCCAAGAGAAGAAATTAGTCTAGATGCAGAAAATGGAGCAGTTAGTGATGATGTATCATATATGAGTATGATGAAGTCACATGATAAGATTATGGGGGAGTATTAGAAGCCCAGGACATCATTGAATAATCAAGCCAGTCAACTCCGAAATTTAGAGGTCCAAATGGGCCAAATGAAGCTCGTATTAGCAGACGAGAGGCAACATGAAATCTGCTTTGGCCTTCTAGTTCAGCAAGGAGAGAAGGAAAGAGCATTGCAAAATTTGTTTGGCGGTGATGCTATTCGACTTAGATTGTTCATTCATTGAAGGATAAAATGACATTGGCTGAAGTTGAAGCTTTGCCCGATTCAATAACATCATGGGATGACATCAAACAAATTTAAACTAGATTCTTTCCACCCGACCGGCGGCAAGGTTGAAGTGACATGTTAGCTTTTATCGGTGTGAAGAGTCACGATCCAACTGTATAGCGTCCATCTTCGCTTAGGGGGCTTGACATTGTAGGCACGATCAACTTGCCAACATGAATCTGTGAAAGTATTGAATGATCAATTCTACCTATGAATAATAGTCATTGAGTGTAGTGAGGAGCCAAAGCCTAGTCCCCATTAATTGAGTTAAGAAATCGTTTAGGATTAGAAGTTTCGTTATATTAGCCATAATTCACTCAAGTTTGAGATCCAGATAATATTCTAGAGCCAATTATTCAAACATTGCGGAATGACGCTGACTGGCAGCCTGTAATCGCTTCGACTTACTTTGGTAGTGATTCAGTTTATATTACTGCCTCACAGGTGCCCAATAAGTTTTTGTATTGGATTGAAGTAGTTGGGTGATAATAATGACACTCAATGCTGATTAAATATTATTTGGAAATATTTTGTTTTTATTTGGTGCACAAAGTGCTTGTAATTTGGTCTTTGTGTTTGTCGTGTGATTACAATGATTCTTTGTGAGTGTATGAGAGAGACGAGGTCAGTTGAACTACTTTTGTTGATCCTGAACAAGAAAAGAACCTTACATCGATTCTGCTTGAGAGAACAAAGTGAAACACACCAAAGAGTCTACTTGATCCATGTAGAATCGGGAAGAGGGCAAGATCGAGACGAGGTAAAAGCAGCTAAAGTAAGGGAATGAGAATGGGAATAATGGTGGAAGTATGCTCATTTTGACTACTGACCGGATGATCCGTTTATGTTGCTAGAGGTTTAAACAACAGCCTACGGTTTGTTGATTATATCCAAAAGACCACCTATTCAAAGCTGAACAATTTAAAACAAAAACGTTCTTTCTTGTAAATGCTTAGACATTCAATTCATGGTGCCAAGTGAGAACCAGCACGCATTTGACAAACTTCATTGCAGGTATGCGACACGGTCGAATATAATGGTGTGAAGAAGCACTAAGGCTGGGATTTTATAAGCTCTAAACTGGGATGACTAAACATTGGTTGAATGTAACCACAGGATTTATTATCTATGAATGATTTGGTGTAGAAATTCCTAACCCAAGTTCTTTCTAACCTCTCGAATCTACAGTTGTTTAAGAGTCTTACATTTAGGCAGTTAGAAGGGAGAACTTATTAGAAGCTTGGGAGAGATTTATAGGCTGGTAGGAGACATTCATCTGGGTTAACTAGATGAAGCAAGTCCGTACACCTTTTACAACTGATCACAGTGATTCCTCTGGGGAGAAACGATTATAGATGCCTCGGCAAGGGTGTGTGAGTGAAGAGACTACGAGATCAAGCATGTGGAATCACAGAGGACATGACACTAATAGTAACCAATGGCACAGGGAGAGGATGATCAGGAAGCGGTGGAGATCTGGAGACACGGAGGTGTGGCGCTAATTTGTTAAATCATGTTGCATAACTCACCAAATAGTTACGAGAGCGAGGTCTTGTAAATGCTAGGCTAATCAACCTGGGAGATATGTAGGTCATAGGGAGGCTGACATAGTGCTACGAGGAATGCGAGTTGGGCCAGATGATAGTAGAACATGCATAATATGTGTCAAGATTTAACCAGAATCAGCAACAAGGTTAGTATGGGGGTAACACCTATCAGAATTAGAACTAGAATTAGGGCCAAGGATGGCGGAACAATCAGAACAATCATAACTATAGATGGAGGAACAATCAGAATAGCATCTGCAGCCGAGGACTATGAGCCATAATAGAGAAAAAGAAGTAGATTTAAAAAGAAAAACACTAGCTCAAATGCTTACTTCTTTTAAACTTTTTGAATAAAACTTTAAAGGCAACTATCGAATTTGATCAACCTAAGCTGAACTAATCGACAGCCTGATTGAGAAAACTTGGAGTGCAGTGGGCGATGGCACGATCTGTTCAGTTAAAGAATGACAGGTTCTTGCCAAGCAATTTAGAGATAAACCCGAGGGGTGAATGTAAGGAACATGTTAAGGCTATCACATTAAGAAGTGGTAGAGAGCTAGCTACATGGGGGCAACCACTAGTAATAAGAGAAGAGGAAACTGAGGTGGTGGACCAATTCAGCCCGGAAGATCGAGATCTGAGAGGCCTAAGGGGAGAAGAGTAGCGGAGAGATGCTGAGATAGAGGAAGAGGCAGAAACAAGCGATTACGGTGAACCCCTCACCAGGTTCCACTTCAGTGTTTGAGGAAGAATAAACTAGATAAGTAGTTTACCAAATTCATGGAAGTGTTTAAGCTGGCAATATCTAGCATTTGTTAACGAAGATGCATAGAGCAGATACCGACCATGTCAATTCATGAAAAGATATCTTTGTCCGGGAAAGAAAGGTTATCAGAATTTGAGACAATGAATCTTATTGAGGAGTGCAGTGCTATACTTCAGAGGAAATTACTAGAAGGCTGGGGATAAGCGGCTTCCGCAATCCAGTATAGACAGGAACTTGATCTTGAGAGAATACCAACGAGCTTGGGAGCTAGTATTAAACGTCTGTCTTTATCCATTTTGAGATCTTTGGGGTTGGGTGAAGCTAGACCCACCCGGTCTGCAAGAACTGAGATAGATCATTAAAGAACATCCTCGGGGGCGATAGAAGATGTATAGTAAAGGTGAACAAGTTTATCTTCTTAGGCAGTTCATAATTGATTAGACATAGAGGAGAGATAAAGATACCCATTATCTGGGCATACCATTTCTAGAGGCTGGCGGGACTATGATTGATGTCTTTGAAGGGCCCCGAAACTAAGAGTGCGGGGCGATGAGGTCCGATTCGGTGTATTCAATGTTGTGAGGCATCAGGAGAGCGTGCATGTTTTTATGATAGAGGCAGCCAGGAGACCACTAGTGCCTAGCCAAAGGGTTCGATTGACCCTTTGGAGGCTGACACTGTATGTAGAATGCTAGGAGGGAACTAGTGGAAGAAGCTGAAAGAATTATGTGAAGTGGATGGACTCCTTCCCGGCCGAAAGGAGTATTATGAGCCGACCCAGGAGAGAACACCGAGACTTGATTACTTGCCCGATTGAAAGACCACCACGGTTGGGCTTGAAAAGCCACTTACCGACCCTTAAGGTCTGCCCATCGAGCGGAATCCTCAGCCTACAGGTTATCATATGACATCTCTACGACGGTAGTAGAAGAGAAGCTTTTAGAGTGCTTCGAGATCCCACAAGGATGCTGTCGAATTGGTCTCTAGGCGATTTGAGGATAAGCCCCTCAGTGCTGTATGCATTGGATCCTATTAGAGGATGGGCACAAACCTTCATTGGAGGCTTAGGAGACTCAGCTTGGAGCAATGAAGTGGTAAGAAAAGAATTGAAGTGGTTAGATGCAGAAGTGATCTACCCGTCTCGAACTTGATTCGTGGGTAAGCCCAGTGAGTTGTCCCAAAAGGGAGGGACCATGATGGCTTGGAGCCTGAGAATAACGCCTTGCTACCTTCTTGAGCAGTTACAAGGTGAGAATCTTCATAGACCTCACAGGAATTAAATAAGACAACCGGAAAAAGATCATTTCCCTTCCGTTCTTGGATCAGTGCTAGGCCAAGTTTGGGCATGGTATTGTTACTTGAGCAGACATTCAAGCTAAAATCAGATCACTATATCATCGAAGGACCAAGAGAAAACAACATTCACGTTCCGTATAGTGGTTTCTTTTAAGCGGGTACGCTAGGTTATATAACTTTTAATTGCGTTCGGCGTTTGCGTGTAAAAATATATTCTCAAACATGGTGAAAACAATTGGGGAGTATATTCATGGATGGTTTTACCTGCATTACAAAAATCCTTTTGATGATTATCTATAGAACTGGGACTAAGCAGCGACAAGATGTGAGAAACTAACCTTGTGCTGAACTAGGAAAAGTGTCACTTCATGGTAAAGGAAGGCATTGCTGGGGGCATCGGATCGGGAAGAGGAATCGGGTAGATAAAGCTGAGGTGAAACAATGGAAACTGCGCATAATGTAGGTGAAGGGAATAGGGCTTTCTAGTCCACATTGGTTCTATAGGAATTCATAAAGGATTTCTCAAAATAATAAGCCCTTGTTAGTGCAACGTTTCTAAAGGCATCTTTTGAGTTTGATGATCAGTGTATAAAGTTATTTTTAGAAGAGGAGTTAGTGTCGCTTTTCCTATTGTATTTATACCCAGGATTGAATCTTCTTTTAGTTAATGTATGATGCAAGTGACTAAGCGAAGTGATCTATAGCAAAAAGGAAAGAACATTTAGGTTATCTATTGTAAATGGATTATGAGATGATCATTAAATGAGTGTGCAGTATTGAAAACTTTTGGCGACTATTGTGTTTAACGTTTGACAGGATCAGTTCTTGATTGAGTAACAGGGGTAATAATTGCATACAACCCATTGAGCGCCATAAAGTACTACAATGACCAGAAGGGTGAAAGCAAGTGATGAGAGGTGGATTGTTACTACTCTGAGTTTGTTTATAAATTAAAATGAAAAGGGACTAAAAATCGAGTAGCCAGCCATCTTTGGGTTGGAGGAGCAGTAGTGAATCAATGATGATTTCCTTGATGAATGAATCTTTAGCGGTGAAGATGAAAAAGTGAATTATGGTTTCTGGATTACATTAATTCATGGTGGTAAAGTGCTGCAGGTTAGATTATCTGATGAAAGAAGAGATTTTGCCACAGTTAGTATTACTATTAGGAGGAAGCCAATTTTTATATAAACATACATGCGACAGTGATAGAAAGACATCTTGAAGTATGGTATACTAATCTAACGACTACATAACTGTAGAACACTTTAGAATGAAACGGCTTCTAAAAGTAATTCTGTCAGGATTCTTTTTGGCCCACATTATATTTGGAATCACTTTTTGATTTGTGTCTACGTGATAATGCAAAAGAATAGAACTTTATATCTAAATGAATGAAACCATACAACATTATTCTAGAGGTAGAAATTTGTTTTGTGCTGGGGATGGATTGTGATCTCTTTGTATCTTAAACAAATCATACATTCTTATTTGCAGTTACGTCTCAAATGAGTGGAGCCTTACCTTCCCGAACTAATGATGAGGTGGTAGCAAGCTTTCTTAGAGATGTATATTCAGGTTTGAACTCCACATTCTTGATCTGGATGGGCATTTATATGTAACAAACTTGTTGGCGGGCGTGTTGAGAAAATATAGTTGTGAACTGTTGGACCTTTGTTCACCCAGGGACTGTTGTTTGGCGGAAGTGTCAAACAGAGGAAATCGATATCATGAGAGAAAAGCAGGTCAATAGCCTGGAAGAAAAGATTCGTTTGAAAAGAAAGATGATCTTTGGGCATGGTGTCAGATACATTGGGAATCTCATATTGAGGCTAGCATTTGAAAAAATTATCTTGTGCGTATGGAGATTGGAACATAGAGCATAGACATTCAGCGGTTGAATAGATGGTAGACCATCTTGGCTGAGGCTTTATCTGCATTCAGGTGATTTAGAAGGACTGTATTAGTTAGTAGAGCAGATATATAAAAAGAAAAGATGAAAGCTTTGCTTGATATGGCATATAAGGAAAGTGTTCAGACAGCAGTTCTCTGTTACTCACGGCTCTTTCCAGTGAGGTGGGTGTTGGGACAAGAACTACGTGACTCAGGTTTTCCGTATGGAGGTACAAAGTGTACTCGAAAGGGAGCTTTGGTGGCTTTACAACTGATTGAAGCACCTTGATTTCTGACTCATGGACCATCCCCAGGCACGAAAACGATGTAATCGCAGCGTTGTTTCGTCGTGTAATGATCTAAGAAGACATTGAGTTGGAAGTGAGGCTAACGACGTTAACAAAACTTTATAGGAAACTAACCAAACATTTTCAAGAGTGCATTAAATTTTCTTGCTGGCTTTGAATATTTGTTTATTTTAGAATGAAAATTTTCTGAAGAAAGAGGCGTAACTATAGTGTGGATTAAATGTTCTCCTGCAGAATGTACGATGTTCTCAGGAGTGCCTTCAGGCGATGATGGGTTGGACAGGTGGGACATCGGGAGTTCTGTAAACGAAATGTGTTTTTTGAAAAGTTGGTTTGCTGCATCACGAAGGTTGAAAAATGAAATCTTAGCTCGACATTGAGTTACTAACGTGACGCTGCTTAGATTTGAGCAACTCTCGGGCGTCGTGATGTTGGATTTCAACATGAACCAAATCACTGGGCGCGCTGGCGATTGAAAATATAACCCTCACAAGCGTTGCGATGTTTGGAGAATTGCTCTGGCGTTTGACGTTGTGAAGGTTCATGAAGTTGCGGTTTTTATGGTGTCAGGAACATTCATATTCTCATCGAGCTGCTGAAACCCTAACGATTATATAGATTTTTATAGGTACCCAAGCTAAACCTCACTTTTGAACCTTGTCCACATTTGATCTTAGCACCTTCCAAGGCCCACTAATCCGTTCACTAAATCCAAAAGCTAGTATTACATAGTTTTGGACATCTTTCATAATATACAGTTTTTCAGACAGTTCAGGTATAGATGCATTTTTATTCTGTTTTGGAGTTGCTGTGTTAGAGAAGGACCCTATAAGTGGTTACAGCGTATAAAGCCACGGGATGAGCCAGGCTGCTCTAACGGTGCACACTGAAGTGATCAGTCTTTCACGAGTGCGTGGGCTTTATTGAGCTACTTTGGTTGAAGTGCATCACACTAGGTGTTAGGAGGCACAGGAGGCCAGACAGAGTGTGATGGAAGCAAATTGGCCATCAAACCCGACCATGTCGAGGCCGTCATCGAGCAAGCGAAGCGGGCTAAAGAAGTCGAGACAAGTGAAGAGCCCTCTCATGACTACGATCATGAGAAATTTATAAATGAGGTCATTAGAGAGATTCGGCCTCATCTTAGAAGGCGAGTTTTCATCAAGGAGAAGGAGTTCCACCACCGAATGATTCTTATAAAACCATTGAGCTAAGGGATGGAAGCATTTCAAATCTCTGAACCGGTTGCAGGTGTACGAGTTCTATGCTAATCTTCCTCACGTCTTTGAAAAGGGTCGAGTGGAGGGTTGTGGCTAAGACTGATGTCATCAGCCGTCTATATTTATTGATTCTTAGAACTCATGACTCAATGAGCATGTCCGACTATCGAAGTCCTTGGGATGTTTGACCAACGGGCGGGTGAGTGGAAGCCCGGACAATGAGGCATGCGGTGCACTTCAAAGACCAAGCTGCCATTTCTGCATTCTGGTATGGCATCACTTTATACCATCCTTCTAATAAGGCATTAGATTTGTTTTGAAGTAATGACCAGGGCCACTAACAAACCTCTGCCATCATCCAGGACATTCCTTTTGATGTCGGGCAGGTTATAGAGGATGCAATCTACTCTATGTTAAAGATCACGAGGGCTGAATCTGAACAACCTGTATGTCTGACTGTCACGAACAAATAGGAGTTTATATAGAGGATAATGAATGGATACACCTAACTGAGCGATCATGGTTGAAAGACAAACCCCGGGTGTACCAGGCTGATCTGAGGATATGGAATTCAGACAATGAGCCTCGGAGTGAGAGGATGAGCAAGGCGTACTAGTGGGTTTTGGGATCCATGTAGGCTTTTAGGTGAGAGCCCAGGGTAATCATCCTGACCTCATAATGCATCAGGAGAGAGGACCTGTCGATCCTTCACGCTGCCCAGGGACAGATGGTTTGAGTGGGTTCGATGCATACTAGGATGAGACCTAGGGAGCACCCGGGGTCACCATCGGCTGGACATGCTTTCTGGATTCCATAGGGTAGACATGAGAGATAGTCATGCGGCTTTGAGCAACCATTCGGCTGACCCGATTCACGAAGCGGCTTGCTTGACTCGCCTTTCACATGCCACCTCACCGCTCTGCAATGATCCGGAGTGGTGCTCTGGAGTTCACTCCATTCTGCTTGCGTTTTTATTGACGTGGGGACACCTTACTTTTGTTTGGAGGGGTGTGGGTGTAGTTTGGAGTTAGTTTTTAAATGTTTTGGTTGTTTTTTAGGCTAGATTACATGTGTCTTGTCTTTGTTTTAGGTTGTTTGTACTTTGCATGTTTATTGTTTTAGGTATTGTGTGTGAGTGGATGTCATGCTACTAATGGGAGTCCAATTTAGTATTAAAATTTTCAGATCAGGTAGAGAATGAAAAGGGACCCTTAGGTTGTTGGTTTATCTCTGGATATGTTTCTTGCTAGATAGGTTGGTGACTCAGTCTAGTCACCTGTGTTTCAAAAGCCATTCCCAGTAGTAGTCTGTACTTTTGTGTAGTGGATCTTCTAGGTATACTAAGATTGTGGACCTTTTGCTCATGTAGTCCGTGCAGCAGGGGTTTCTAACACTCAAGTGATGGGTTCTGCACAAGGATTTTCTGAGCCCAAATAAAATAAAAATAAAAATAAACAGTTTAAAAAAAATAAAAAAATGAAAAAAATAAATAAAAAAAGTGTGTGTGAATAGAATAAAATTAGGATGATCCAGTCGAATCCAGAAACTTCAAAGCCCCGTGCACCACAGAGCCAAGCGGTCGGGGCCATTGACTTCAACGCCGCTACATGGGATGGAAGATGGACCCTTCCACATTCTAGGGTCTATGGGTTTGGGTTGAGTATTGGAGTAAAGTGGGGATTATTCACATTTTCTGTAACAGCGGTGAGGAGTCACCAATGAATTGCTACGGGACACTTTCGGCTAAAAACTCACTTAGGCACTAATGATGTTCTATCATCTGCTTAGGTATATGTAAATAAAATGGGTGTGTTCTTATCCTTTATGTGGTTGGAATATTTCAAATGGGTGAGTAGACTTCAAGTTTGGGAGTACTGGAACCGAGGTATATTGAAGGAATGTGAAACAATTCTTATAGACTTATGAGGAAAAGTATATTGAGGCTTGCGAAGTTGATTGTGTGATTAACTGGGCCTTTAGCAACTCTCTTCACATAGAAAGTTGCTACTGGCTCTGGGATCTTGGGAGTTAGAAGATATGAAATGGTTTCTTAATTTAGTTGTTTGACTCCCATGTATTGGTGTATATCACACTCATGTACGACATTTTGGTGTGACTCAATTTTCGTGACCAGTGTTATGAATATGTTTCTTGCTTGGGATAGCAAGCTAAGTTTGGGGGTGTGATGAGTGCCAAAACACTTTCGTCATACCGCGATTTGAATCTGTTTTAGATTCATTTCATCTAGTAATAGTGGTTATTATCGTATATCGATGCACAAATGCTTTTTAGGCATTTCGGTGAAAAACTGACATTTAGAAAACTGTGTGAAGTTCTGAAGAAGATCGGAGAAAGAGCTCGGTGGCGCATTAAATGGCAGCTCCAGCGATTGCGAAGTCCCGATATTCTGGCGTTTGAGGTGGTATGGCTGATGCGACTACATCAGCCGCGTCCGGTGTTGCGGCCCGAGTGCGTGGCGTTGCGCGTCATTGTTAAGGACTCATCAGCGGAGGCGCTAGATATAAAAATACAAGGAATGACAAAAGAAGAGGGATGAGGAGAGAGAGAGGCTACGAGATCCAAGACAGAAACATTACCGGGGTGATTGGAGAGATCGTGTAATCTGGCATAACAACTATTTTCTTTACGAGACTATTTATTGAAAACAAAATGATTGTAATTACTATAATGATGTTTCTAGTTTGATCTCGGACTTTCTTGTACTCTTGTCACACTTGGGATTGAGTGATTAGTGGGTTTCATTCGGTATACATAGATCAGTGTTGACTTGGTTTGTTTCTGAATTATCTATATGGTGGTGTTTGACGAGCATCAACATACTCTCGTCGGAATATGGGATCAAATCTAAAGGTTCCCTAGGATCGGATGGTGACACTTGGTAAATCAAAAGTAGAGATCTAGGTTCAGAATGTGGCTATTAGGGTTTAAGCATCACACCCCACCCCTCTTAGCTGCAGTGTGCTGGCCTGCAGAAACCCTGACCATTACTTCCTTGACCCAGAGAATCATGTGAAGCGAAGCGTGTTATACTAAAAACCCGTATAAATTTTCCTTCCTAAACTTGTGATTTTATATAAAATTTCGACTAGCATAAGAACATAGGACAAATCCCAAAACTGTATATCTGTTTACACTTTTCAAAATATGGCAACAACACGCTCCTTTCAAGAGCCTCGGGCTCATCACGTTTGCTAATAAAACTGGCATTGCCAATATCATTGTACAAAATTCAGAAATGTTTCTTACATAAGTTATTTAATACGACAGACCACACAGTGGAGATCTATATGCTCCGGCGTCGAAGTGCTGCATGCGAAAAATGGTTTTCATTCAGTAAATAATGGAGGCTAAAGCAGGCTGGAGTGAGAGTATGCTTTGCTAAATATTTGCTTTTAGAAAATATCTCCAAACTATAAAACTCTCTTTTTAAGACATTTTTTGAAACACTTAACTTTAAAGTTTAATAACTCATCTTGCTTGCTGTTAAGTTTATTTTCATAAACCTATTGCTTGCAGCTTGCTTTACTTTGCTTTTAAAAGTTTATAAACTTTGCTAGACCTCTTAACACTTTGCTTGGCTTTGCTCCTTTAAAGTTTATAAAACTTTTTATAAACATAGAACTGGAGCTTAACACGCTTGCTTTAAGGTTTATAAAACACTAACACGGGGCACGAGGGCAATGACAACTGGAAGTTTATAAAACTTTTATAAACAGGGCCTAGGCTCGACCAGCTTGCTTTAAAGTTTATAAAACTTTTCATAATTGCGGGAACTGGGCTCAACCGGCTTGTTTACGGTGGTTGATTTTAAAGTAATGTGAAAACCTAAGCTATAATTCAAAGATCAACCACTAGAGGCCTTTCTTGCTAGCTTGTCCCCTAGTAAAACACGAGAACTACAGGCTGGCTTGTGTGGGGTGGAAGGATACAGGTCCGCATCCCACCTAGATGGAAGGGCCTTGGCTCACTTCCCCTCGGTAAATGGTGGAATGACCTTGGTCCTAAAATCACCATAATTGACTAGTAGCGCCAAACCCTATATATACTCGATTCGTACCACAGATCTCAGCTTTAAATATCTTTGACCAGAGGCGGAAGTTTTCGACTTGGAGACGATCTAAAATGCATGAAATGATCATCAAATATTTTTTGAAAAAGATAAGACTCCTCTCAGTGGACATGTGACAGGCTTGAGATTTTGTTGTATGTTTTTCTCAAATATTCTTTTGTTGTACTTGCTTGCTCTTTGAAGCTATGGTTTTTCAACTTCAAACCATTGCACTTCTTTTAAAAGCATGATTAGAATACATCAAAACCATTCCTTGTTTGCTTTTAACATATGGTTTAAATCAAAACCATTGTTTGCTTAAAAAACTCATTGCTTGTTTGCTTTAAAATATGGTTTACAATGAAAATCATTAAATACCAGTGTAAAACAGTTCATACTAGTATTTGAAAAATAGGTTTAGAACACTCACCTTTTTGTTTACGAAACTTGAGAAATGCATTCAACCTTTTTTGCTTTGCTTTTTGCTACGCGCTCAACGAATGCAGTAGAAACATTAAATCACTGTATATGTGTAAAATTAACGTAATTCACACGCAAGTCACTTTAGGGTCCACACAACATTCAGCTGACCAAATGAACAATTTTACCCTTGAGCACTTAAAGCCCATAACAAAAAACCATCTTTGTAAACAACTTTAACTAATCTTGTCTGGACTTTATTACCCAAAATTATTCAAACGGTCTTCAAACATTATGAAACTCTCAGATCAGTCCTTTATATATCCAATGACATCTCTTTATGATTTTCCAATTTTAAATTCCTTCTTTAAGGCCCTCGACATATAACACAAGATTACAGCATTTTTTATGCCTAATTGATTAGCTCTTGAATCACCTACGGCCTCCGCTGAGTTATGGGGTCTTAACTCACCTAAATTGGAAGTAGTTCTTCACTCATTTGAATCTATAGTTTAGGTTTCTTCTCCAATTGGAATCATCTAATTTGGATCTTAAAACTCAAGTTATTTTATTTTACATTAGACATAAAAAATTAAATAACAGAATCTGCACATAGCTCCACTTTGAAAATTTTCTGGGCTTTTCAGGGTTCTGAATTTGCTTGCACTTTCCTTCAGCAGCTGTAACATTCCCCTAAGAGTCTATTTTACCCATATTTTAATCCTCCAATTTGGATGAGTGAAACTCCACTATGGCCAAAACACTACAATAATACCCAAAGCAATTTAGCTAGTGTTCTGACTCACCTTTCAGTCAACATTTAGACCTTAGAGCTGCAATTTTCTATATGATTCTTCTATAGAACTGTACAGCTTCTCTATTATAGTTCTTTAAAATTTGGAATCAATTCATTTGGATGATTAACTAATCTATAGCCAAAACAAGAACGGGAGTTTGCAAATTTGCAGCCAGCATTTTCCTTTAAAACCCAACATTCTCTTTTTACAACCATTCCTCAAAACCAACATGGAATTTACCCCAAAACAACTCCACCACACTTGTATTGGTGGTTTAGAACTCTTATAACCAAACCCTAGATAAAAATCCCTAAGAATTCATACCAAGGTCCACTGATCCATACAAAACAAACAGAAATATGAATTCGCTGTTTATCTCATACCACCAGTGGTTTTGCCCATGAATTGACAAATCTAGGGTTGGACGATCTCAACACAAACTAAAAAAAATTGTCTGTGGCACCAGAATTATTTTAAAGCAAAATACACAAGATTCCATACAAACGTCTACATGAAGTGCTTGCTCCTTCCTCTTCTGTACTCTTTGCTTCTTCTCTCCTCCTCTGCTTCCCTTTCTCATATCTCTTTAACATGTGGGGCCCTAACTTGGGAGACCAAAATGAACTAATTTTTGTCTCATCTCTCTTTTATATCATCATCTTTGCCTTAATTACAAATAGGTCTTCAATCACTTTAATATTTACACAACAACTTTTGTTATTTTCATAATGGCCTCTCATCTTCTCAAATTATGGTTTTCATATCCATTTTGGCAAATTACAACTTTACCCTTCTTCTAATTACAACATTCGGGTTAAATCAATTTTGGTTTCAAAATTTCATCTGAACAACAACTCCCAAAAATACCTACAATGACACTTGGTGCACGTATAGTACCTAGTTGTGCATTTTGCCATCTCGGAATGGGCGTTGCATTAACCATTCAAGCGTCCGGAGTTTAGGGTTGATCTTTGGTCTGTCGATACCACACTAGCGAGATAGGCGAATATACCTTTACAGAGAGGATATCAACTGAGCGATCAACTGCCAGTGTGAATTTGGCCAGTATTGAATGATCAATTCTAGATAGTAATCCGTTGAGTGTGGTAAGGGGGCGAAAACCACAGTCCCCATTAATTGAGGTTAAGAAAATAGTTTAGGATTAGAAGTTTCATTATATTAGCCATAATTCACTCAAGTTTGAAATCCAGATGATATTTTAGAGCCAATTATGATATTCAACACACTTCTCTTTGTGGGAACGTCACTTGACTAGCCACTATATTACATAAACTAGACGCATATACTTGCGTGAGCGGGCCTACCTTTTATAAGAATTGGATGGTAGACTCTGGTGCAACAAGACATATTTGTGCAAATAGAGTAGCATTATAGGAGACAGTAGAAAAGATTGTCAACCTTGGTAACTCACAATTGACTTTAGACGAGGTGTTTTTATATTCCTAATATTCAAGAAAATTTAGTTTATATTTGCTCTATTAGGAAAAGTAGAGTTAAAGTGTCTTTGGAAATTGATAAGGTGTAATGACAAAATGATTTCTTTATACGGAAAATAGTTTGCCGATCAGAATCTTTATTGCTAGTGTTGTTTGCAGATTGGACATATTCAGCGTGATTATTAAAAGTGCGTCGAACATCAGTGATATTGGTTGTTGAGCTTGATGATGTAATCAATGCCTTCTGGTAATCGGAGCGTGGATCAGTTGGAAATGTTTGTTAGACTTCAATTCCGTTGATCAGAGTTTTGACAACTGTAATTAGAGTGTCGTTGTTGTTTATTTGGATCAGTTATAATTCGATGTAGTCATAAACGACTTTAAATATAATCAGTTCATCTTGACATCGATGATGTTTGTGGAATATGAATGATTTGACGTGAATCTTCTTCTACTGACGACTGACTTCAATTGTTTTGGTTTATTGGACGGATGTTTGGATCAAGGGGACAGTGCTGTTGAATATAGGGTAACTGAATATTATACGGATGCTGGCTTTAAGTAGCGATTACGATACGGATTTAAAACTAAAACTAATCGTTCTTAATGAATTACTGTGTTGTGGAGACTAGGGCTATGTCTCCCCACCTTCCACTGATGGATTATTTCTAGAGATTACTATTCGAGTTTATTTATAACGTTGTCTAATGAGATGATCGTTAACTAGGAACTACCTTCTCAGGTGTCATCCGCCTATCTCGCTAAGTAGAGTTGAGATATCTACCGGCTGCGATGCCGGCAACTTAATCTTCCTATTGTAATACAACCACCCTCGGGATGAATATCTCTGTTGCAGATCAGCCAGAGGCTGCTCTGACTAGATCCACAGGCATCCTCATCTCTCGAATCTCGGATATCCAACACATTCATGCCAATGTTATTAAACATCCTGTAACAGATAAATCTAGAGATATAGACGGATACTAACGGTCATAAACAATGGGTGTATAAATTAGAATGCAATCCAAAATAATTAGTGAAATTTGGGTTCAACAACACCTAGATATGGATCTAGAACATCTTGAATGTGAGTACACTGAAATATTTAATCTATAAAACATCGGTACTTTTATCTAAAAATTAAATACAAAAGTAGGTTTCTTCTTCAGATCTGCAGTCATTTGCTTTACTGGACTGCATTACCCTTGTTTCGTACTATCTTCATTACAAATTACGGTCCCTTTTGCTTTTAATGATGGAGACAAAATCGGCGCGTCTTGACGTTGCCGCTTGTTGACTTTTATTCTTGTTGGGGCGTCGCGACGTTGGGGCCGCGGCGGGCAGAGGATCATCCATGACGTTCCGGCTGACTTTATACCGCCACTCTGCTCAAAAATGCTTAAAAACTCAGTTCTACTGCGGTTCACACACAATACAAAAATCATATGTCAGGCTATAGAAATACTTAATTAACTGTAAAATAAAGCTAAGACAATAAGACAAACGCGGGTATGGCATGAGTGTTTTAGGCACTCATCAGTGTCGAATACTGAAATTGGCTTTAGAGTATTATTTAGACCTAAAATTCTAGTGAATTATGATTGACGTAGAGAAAAATTAACTCTAAAATATTTGTTGAATCAATTAACGGAAACTAGGGTTTTACCTCCCCCTACCACACTCAATGGATTATAACTTGATAATTATTTAATTCTGGTATACTAGCAGTTGCAGTGGTGGGATGATTGTGCCTGGGTTGTCTCGAGGTATATTCGCCTATCTTGCTAGTAGAGATTGTATTGCATCTCTATAAACTTACTGGACTCCCTAAACATAGAAATGTTTTAGGCCTAATCACCACACTTGGAATCGGAGATCTCTACTCACCAATTTACCAAGTGGCCAAACCGACTCATATCCTGAGTCTTTATTTCTTGATATCGAGATTCCCAGCTGAGAACATCATCGATGTTGCACAAACACCACCATGCTGAATAAAATTAGAAATGGAACAAGTGCAATATAAAATCCATTAATATACTAAGACCAGTTGAAATTATTAACTGATCCATGGACTTTTAGCAAAGGGTTGACAAACCATAGAAAATAGATCCTAAGAACATAATGATGTTCATTACAACTCTGATTCTTGAATCATTAAATGTCTTTAGAAAAGTAGCCACAAAATACGAGGGGTGCACATGATCTCTACGAGCTCACACACATTAGTCCTCTCTCTTCTTGTCCGTTCTCCCCAAATATCTTCTAGCAAAACTCGATCTTCCTCTGCTTTCCATGTCTCGCTGATTAAGTCCCAAAGACGATGTGACTTTGTGACGTTAGGCTGATGAAGACTGGCACGTCGCTTGGCCTCAACGTTGCGATGTTGCGCTGAAGCTGGTTTCTCAATTCTCCTTCTTCAAGTCTCCACACAGCCTCCAAATGCCACCTTATTCACCTATAGTGAACAAGAAGCCGAATATCAGATATAGAGCGATAACCACACTTATTACCATATGAGATGGGCCAGGAAGACATAATAAATCTGGTATACTTATGAGTGTTTTAAACACTCATTACACCCCAAACTTAACTTTGCTGCTTAAACAGAAATAGACTCAAAATAAAACATGTGAAAATGACACTAAAGCGCCACGACATAAGTGTGATGCAGTGCAAAAGGGAGGGTCAAAAATGAGACAGAAACTTTAATTCTAACCTGCTTTCCTCTAAAATCGGGAGAGGTCTTTAGGTTGTTCAATTTTCTAAGTGCCAGCTAGCAAGAATTTAGTTGACAAATGCTCATGCCCAAGTTATCAATGACCTTTCCCCGAAGATCTATGTACGGTTGGAATAAATGATCCTCCTGACATGAAAACCGGGTTCCTAGTACCCTGACTTAAATTCAACTCTTCATTGGAAAAAGTCTAACTATGGAAGGATAAGAATGCACCCTTTTTATTCACGTTAAATTACCTAATCATGAAAGAACACTAGTGCCCATAAGTATTAGTTGAGTGTCCCTGTAGCGGGGATTTATTGGTGACTCCCCACCAGTTGGTTAAGGGCCATAGAACATTTGGGTTCCCCTCGAACTTCACCCAGAAACACTTTCGACCAAGCCTAAAGGCCTTAGTGGGAAAGACCATCATCTGTGTCCCATGTATTGACAGTGAAGTCAATAGCTCCAGGCTTGATTAGCTTGGGGAATTTAGGCTTTGAAGAGGCCTCTTGGGCATACAGATTGGATTGGATGATCCATATTCTATTCACACCTGTCTTTTGATATTTTTTCTCTTTAAACTTTCTTTTGTTTTGACATTTTTCTCATTTTATTTGGGGCTGGTGGAATCCTCTTTTCAAAAGGTGTCCCATCATAGGTCGAAACTGAGTTCGTGGAACTCTGATGAGGTCAGGAGCCTAGAGTATACCACAGAAGATCCACATGTGTGTGCTGAGATGTGACTACTTGGAAATGTGATTTCATGAAGCAAAGACGGTGACTAAACTAAGTCACCCAACCTTTCTAACACCATTCCAAATCATTGAACAACCTAAGGATGCACTTTTCTATTTTCTACTAGGTCTTTCTTTTTGTTTTTTTTGAAAAATTTTAGATCAGAAGCTAAATATTTCACAGTGTGTCATGGCATCAATTCACCATGAAAATACCTAAAGCAAACCTAAAACATGATAATGCTAAAACAACTGTGAAGCACCACAACGACACATGCTAGCACATAAAAACATAAAACTACAAAAACACATAAACTAAACATAACCAAACCAATGCATACTAACAAAAAGCAGGCACGGTACCCTCAATATCATGAAATAAAAAACGAGGGTGTAGGAAACTCCCCCAGTGATCATGCAGGGATCGCTCGGTAGTGGTGGCCGGCGTGTGAAGCGGAATCTAGGCGGCTGCTCTTTGGTTCGACTCTTAGTTTGCTCAGGGATTACCTTTTGATTGTGAGACATTGTTCATATATCGACTTGGCACTCCATTTCTGGCAGTTGGAACGATGTTTACAGACACCATCACAGTAATCATCAAACCTCATGGTTAAGTCATAGTTTTGATCTGGAATTGTAGGAGAATGACTGAAAGGTTTCTTTTCATGTGATGGTGGTGGTGGTGGTGGTGGTGAGGGTTGGGTGGATAAACATCCGCTCTCATAACCATCCTCTGCGTGTTATCTCAAGCCTGAACAGGTAGGCTAAGCTCTTCCTCGTCCGAGGAGTTCATTCTAAGATCATGAAGCCTCCTCTGGCCTTGGTACACCAGTTTATCTTTCTTAACCATTGTACCGCCTTGATTGGGTGTATCAAGCCTCATTGTCCTCTAAGGGCACCCTAGCTTTCTTACATAGTCCATAAATGAGAAAGGGGTGCAGAGGTTCATTTAACATCTTGTTATAGATGATAGCATCATGATAACTGTTCAACATCGAAGGATATCTTGAATTATGGCATAGTGAGCAGACCCTCTTAGCACGTCACTTCACACACGTTGGTGGTAGGATGGGGCAGGGATGTGATGAAGTGATGCTATACTAGGGATGTAGGCCAAATGTTTGGCCTTGAAGTGCATGACGTGCCAGCACTTCATTGCTAAGTTTCATTAACATGGCCCTTTGTTATCACAGAACCGAGATAGTTTGGGGCTTCGTGGAGCCCTATCTGTATAGCCGGAATTAACAGGCTTAAGGTTATAATAGTTGATAGACTTATGCTTGAGTGCCAAACTCCCACCCTTTTGGACACTTGTTTTTAATCACGTTAGTGACTAAATTGGCGTAGAATTCTCCTCTTAAAACATGACTGACTAGACTTAGGGTTGGCAAAGAGCCTTCCACCCTTTATTCGCACAGTTTGCGAAATAGGACATAATGAGGTGGTGGGAATAACACTGCTGATAAAGATGGGTTCTTTGAAATGAGACCCAATTTCTTTGCGGCGGCCACATTGAAAGCGAACTATTCCTATCGAAGTCCCTCTTTTGTTGTTCATCCATTCAGCTGACTCTTCTTGGAGTTGGTTTTTTTGAAGATATGGTGGACTGGGAGTTCGAGTTTGGGGTGATTATGGATACTGAAGCTGCTCAGTTACTACTGACAAGCACCTAAACTACCAATATGAGTCTTGGCAGTTCAGCCACTTTGAAAATTTTCACCTAGGCAATTTATCGAACACTTGGTGGCCACTATTTGAAATACTTGATCTTGGCTCGATACTCAGGGTTCTCCAACCTCAAATCACCCATGAATCTCCTACCTTATGAAAACCACTCTAAAGAAACCCAGAAAAACCAATTGTTTGCCTTAACTCACTTGAAATCTAGAAATCGCCTTTTTTCCTAAACTATGTTTAACAATGGGAGAACTCTAGGGTTTTGGATAAGAAAGAGTTGTTATTAGGTCTCTAGGGAACATAAATGAAGCAGGAGAGGAGGTTTTTCTGGTAGAATACAAACTCTTGGAGGAGAACAGAAGGTTTTTGAGGTGGATCACAGGCATGAGTATGGAAAGAACTGTATTGTAAAATGGGTACAACATCTGCGGCGTTCGAACCAAGCGTCGCGGCGTTCTGAGGTAACAAAATGTTTAAACTGACTTCACGACGTTCGAGTGCAGGTTTCCAACTTGCGGCGTTCCCGGGGTGCAAGGCTGATTTTTCCAATGTTGCGGCGTTGGGGTCCCGGTATTTGCGGCGTTATAGAGTTATTTTTTCATATTTTTCCTGACATCATGACATTGAGAACCAGCGTCGCGATGTTATAGAGAGGACTAAGTCATTTTACGATGAAAAATTTGTAAGTTATGGAAAACTCCCTTTACATGAGGTTCAACCCTTTCTCAACCCTAGAATAGGTCTCTCGAGCTATCTCTACATTTTTATTTCGAACTTGGAGCTGAAACCACAAACAGGCAGGCAATCACCATTTAGGTTTATAGTTCTGCATCCAAGAAGGCGAGATTTCTAAAAATTAAAACAAAAGCAATGAATTAGAACACTCGAGATTCAGTAATGAAAGAAAAACTTTACAAAAGGCTTAGGTTGTCTCTAAGTAGCGCTTTGTTTAATATCGTTATACGACTTCCCTAAATCTCGATGTCCACTGAGGCTTGTGGGTCTTCTTGGAATCACACAGGCATCATTTACGTTAACATGAAGGATTGTAGCTGTTGTGTATAGAAGTCACCTCAAAGTATGAAGCTGGCAGTTAACGTGTTGACTTTAAATTTCCTTCTTGGTGCACTAGTCTCCTCCTCCGTATAAAAAACTTGAGTCAGCACAAATGTGGTCCCGACCACCTTGACTTTAATTTCTCTGGGAAAAGCTTAGGTCTTGAGTTAAATGAAGGACTACGTAACCGTCTAAATATTTCCTTACAATATGTTTGTCCATGCGGAGCTGATCTTTTCTTTATATAGATCCTACGGCATTTTGCAGTATATTTGAGATTCTTCTGTTAATTTAAATGGTGCGTTTCTAAGATTACTTTGTTTCTTTATATTATTATTTTTGTTACAAATATTTGTTGAGTTCTCTGTGGATTGTTCAGCTCTTCCATGGAACATGATGGGCAGCATCAGGACCTTCTTAATGTTGTTCTATGACCTGGAAGCATATAATATCATTTTGCTGATGTCTATGACATGGTTGTTGTCACCGAATAAGACTTCTTCCTCTCATTGATACTTGCTGACATTATTGGTGATTGTGAGTGATCGATTCTGGTATATATTTTATAATCGTTGTTATTGTATTGAGTGAGTACCTCTATGCTGATCATTGTGTAGTTCAGCGGGTAAATGTATTGGGAAAGACTTTCTGCACTTAATCAGTGCATAACAGTATAACATCTTGTTTGAAACTCATGGATCATTACAAGATATGGATTGCAAACGAAATGGTTATGATCATCTATATATCAACGCTCATTCTAGATGGTTTGAGTGGTTCATCTTTACTTTGTTTAAATTCTTATTCTCATGGATGACAGTGACATCATTGGAATGTTTGATAATGATTCTTGTTGATTTGTGTTGTCTCTTCAAGATTTTTATTGAGTGTAGCGGTGATTTAAAGATATCTTTCTCTCAGGAGGCCATATTATTACTCGATTGGCTTTGATGCTTTGCCGAAAAACTAGGTTCCTCGGTAGTAATGCTTGAGTGTACAAGAATCTCTTCCGCTGATAGCTAAGCTCCTGGTGGGATCCTTTGCACTAAGTAATTCATAATCAGAACGAGACCTTGGCTTTATATCTTCAATTGCCATATTTGTTCTAGCCCAGGAAAATGAAATCTTTGATACGGACTTCTTTACTAGGCCCTACTAATCGTGAGAGATGGTCTGCTACTAAATTTTTAGTCTCTTTCTTATCTTTGATTTTTGGATCATACTCTTATAGCAGTAACACCCACCTTATCAGTATCGGTTTCACATCCTTCTTAGTCATTAGATACTTTATGGAAAAATGAATTAGGTCCACTATCATCTTTTCACCATTTAAGTATGGTGGAACTTGTCAAATGCAACTGTTGCAAAACTACTTCTGGTGCATAGTTTGAATTAAGTATCATTCAAGTTCGACTATAGTAGATAACTGAAATGTTCTTCTTTTAGACCCAACATGACCCTATTAGGTGATCACTTGCATCACATATTAGTTCAAAAGGAAGGTTCTGATGGGTGCTACTACAGGTGGTCTTTGGCTTAATTTCTCATTCAAAATGGGAGCGGCTTGCATACAGTCATGGAAATTCAAAGGGCTAGCAGACTAGCCAATGATTAGAAAAGACTTTGACTTATTTGGAAAAATCCTTTATGAATCTCTTGTAGAATCCCGCTTGACCCAAGAAGCTCCTTATTCCTTTCACGAAGATGGGGTGAAGTTTCTCTGTGACCAATCTTTAGCTATCTACCTCGATTCCTCTTACGAAATTCGATGCTAAACTATATTACTTCCTTTACCATGAAGAGGCACTTCTCCCAATTAAGGTTAGTTTCTTCACATCTTATTAGTCTGGGACTTTTTCAAGACAATTGTCAAAGAAGACTTCCCAAACAAATCATCTATGAACACAATTGTTTTCTAACAATATCTGAGAATATAGAAATCGCTCTGCTTATTTGAAATGTGTGATGGACATAACTTCATTAGCGTCGCACGAGATGCGAATGTACCATAAGGAGATCACGAATGTGGTTTTCTGTAGTTATCTGAGGACATAGTGATCGATTATAGCACAGATAAGTGGCGATGTACTGTTCTGCCCGGCTATCACATCATCAGATCTGGCGAAGTGGAAATGATCTTTTCTAGTTGACTTATTCAACAAGTGATACCATATTCTCCACCAGTAACTATTCTAGAGGCAAATACGTTATTCTTTTGTCTTTATCCTTTGTGGTCCTTTGCTTTTTAGGAACTCACATCTTGGACTTACCATGAACTATAAAAGCTAAGTAGATCACCTATCTAACATTCAATACTTCTTTCCTTATAACTAGCTTCATGGTCGTGTTGAGTCTTCTACGACCTCCCTTTGAAGGTTTATTGACGTGACATCTCGTTGCCTCAAGTGATGTGAGTAGAGATTGATACTTTCATTCGTACAACATAAACTTTGTTATTCATACATAATAAGCATGTCTTGAGATATATTCTATAGCGGTGAAGTATAGAACATATTCTAGAATCCACATATGAGGAGTGTTATTATACAAAAACTTTATTTGTTTACAAACAACAAAAGAATATAACATATACAAAATAGACAAAAAGTCTTTTAAGTGGGCATCTAACATATGTGTTGTATGGAAAATGTGAAATTCGTTCGGCTTTCCTTGCCTGTAGCTATACCTATACGGATGAAAACCCATGCTAAGCTTTACGCTTAGCGGAAATAAACTCGTGGACGACCACTAACACGAATCATCACACTTCTATACACATGCATATACATCTAACATATTATATGTTTAAACATATATTATACATATCTCATATTTATTTATCATATCATGTTACATTTCTTATCAACGTTCATATACATTTCTATGTCATATTCAAGTCATTTTTTTTATGTTTCATGCCCGCATAAACCTTAGAAGTGGATAAAGGAAACTATAAGGGCCCGAAGGCGTTGTACTCACTGTACGAAACAGTGGTCTAAAGGATTGACCTTGTATCATTATGTGGACAATGGTGAAGTCATCTATAAGATCCTAGGTACTGTTATGTTATGGGACAACTTTGACCATCTATAAGGACCCGGTGACATGAATAGGCAAACAGAATAAACACAGTCAGTATCTTTGTGAACTTGTTTTTACAATGGAAAAATGCCATCTATCCCTCTACCGAGGGTTCTAAGCCGGAACAATCCATCATGTATTTATGTTTAGTACATGTCACTAATATTCCTAAATAATTGTTGATAATTGCAGTATTATATCACGTCTTTAAATCATTTATTCGTATCTTTGCATTTTTCATATCTCATTATTTGCATGAATAACTATGGTTACCATGTATGCTTTGACTGTAACTATCATTCTAATTTCATGGATTATATATTGGATGGATTCTGGAGCTCAAGGAGCTTTCATGAGTCAAGGCATCCGAGAAGCGAGTTGACGAAGAAATTATGACCAATCAGGTTTGAAGCTTCCCATAAAACGATGACTACGAGTAGAACCAATGGGGTCTGTTTTTACTATCTAGACCTATTATGGTTTAGGTTCATCCAAGATATATGGATGATTCTGACTCGAGGACTATAAAGTCCAGAAGACATCAAACGGAGTTAGGACAGAAGAAATTATGAACAAAACATGGTTTTTAGGAAGAGTTTTGAAGCAGGCGTCTTTTTAAGACACATTTTTAGTACAGGCTGTTTCTGTTAAAGTTCACAATCTTAAGTCAGAAACTTGTGGGAGGGCTTTGGGTTTTGCTGACTTTGTCTCCCAGTCGGGTTGGAGGGTTCCTAAGTCTAAAGTGAAGTCCACACTTAGTTTCCATCTGTTGATCGACACAAAACCAGGCCAGAGCAAGCAAGTCTGAGTGCAGGCTTGAACATAGCTATACCAAGCCCGAGTTCTTTTAGACCCAAATTCATAAAAAAAAGGGTTTTGTGTTTGGTGCCACTTTTTAATCACTCACTGTATTACCTGTATTCTTCTTCTTAGTCTGGACTTTTGGGAGGAATGGAGAGAACTAACCCTCTTCTGTATACTGCAGACATGTGTATGAAAACTCTCCTAAAATGAAGAATTACCTTTCCAAGACAAAAAAACTTTAGTGTTTGTACTTTTGTTGGCATTTAGGGACAAACTGTTTGTTTGGCTCATTTTCCATTTTAAGTCCCTCATCTCTCTTTCATTTACATGGTTTAAAGTAACTCATTGAACAATATGATGGTGTGAACATATTATTCTGAATTATTAAATTAATTTACATACTTCTTGAAATAATTTTTCTGTTTCTCGTTTTATTTCCTGAAAATTCTGATTTAACTTATATTACACCCAAACATGTTATAAAGCGTTCCAGATGTTTTTTTGGGGTTGTTGACTCTCCCCCATAAAAATTTCATCCTCTAAATTTTTACCTGTAGTGAAGAGCTACGGATACTATCTTTGTATTTTGGCTGCAGAAATAACATTAGCTAGCTTCTAACCTTACCATGGTGTTGCCAAAACACTTTCACTAACGATTACTTGCTTATTCATGATTGTTTCACCTCTTGAGCCGGAGTAAGCTGGGACCGATAAAATAGCATGGGCGAGATCTGTAAATACTTGCATCCATTGGTAGTATGTGGAGCTCATGAGTGGGCATCTCAAAACATTAAACCTTGTGGCACATTGACAGCAGTTTTAATGAATGGAGGGGTGTGGCGGAAGAATAAGGCCTGTGGCAGTTGAGTTCACAGACACTAAGCAGCCTGTTTACTATAAACATGGGACTGTTTTATAGCTTCAGCGGGACACTCCAGTGACGCACCAGAAGACCTTGTCTTCCACTTCATATGCAATGTCTTTCCTCTTCCGTCGACGCCGTTTTATTCGATCACTAACCCGCCCAACGCACCGAATAACACTGCGGCGGCCGGCAAAGCTGTGGACCTGATGTTTGTGTTCAAACCGGATAGACGGGGTTCTGTTTCGGCGCTGCAGGCGCTGGGCGTGGTGCGAGCGGTCGCGGTAGAAAACTATTGTTATCGGGAGGCTGCTCAATGGAATATACCTATCCCGGGCTGCAGAAAGGTTCCGTGACCCCAACCGCAAAACATATCTTTGCGTTACTTTGAATCTTCCTCTCTGCGGCTTTCTATCATTTCGGCGATCGATCTTTCATCTGTTTTGGCTTGACCCGGCGAGGCGCTCGCGGTATTACGGGACTTGCGGTGGGAAGAAGGACAACCTCTTGGCGACGTTCGCGTTTCGTGTGTGATCTGTCACCGTGCCGGGCTGGTGGGATCTTACCAGTGGGACAAGATAAGAAGGAGGGTGGAAGGACTTTGGCAGACTATCGGAAACATTAGGACGGATTGTGTGTGTTAATGACTTGTTTAAATCATAATAATTACTCCACTTCCATTAGAATTGGAAGGGATTTGACTCTAACTTATTGCATAAATGTTGAAGACTTGACTTAACATCTTATAGACACATACTCGATCCTGTTTTTCATTTCTTTCCACCAAATAAAACTGTTTCAGATATAAGTGCATCTTATTACCTCGGGATCACATGAACGTTTGCTGTTTATGAGCCTCGAAATAACAACTTTTCTTTAGCTCTTTATCATCGCACATAATTGTTTTGACCTGAGCTCAAGCAGCTTCAGAAACTGGGATCTTATCTCACCATCTCTAACCATTCTCCTTTCTGTAGCTTTTCATCATTTTCTATTAAATATAATCATTTGCTTTAAAGCAGGTTGTGCTTCTAGATGGGAGCTGCCTTGGCTCCATCATCTGCTAGTCTCAATCATTTGTGTTTGTAGTGACATTCTTTCACTATTCTTTGACTGCTGTGTTTGCTGGGTAGCCTTCAGGGTGGTAGTCTATGATCTGATCTTGATGTGATCTTTCAAACATCAAATATCAGACTGATAACAGATTGCTAATGTTCATAGAACTCTTATGATGCGGTGTAAATTCTACACTCACAGTATAGAAATGTGAGTGTATACCCTTTTCAAAACAAACAATGCGCATCCAACTCTAGGTCCACAGGTGGAGGATGGAGGTTTTTTGTTTAGTGTGAAGCTAGCTATCTGGGGCCTTTTCAGCCACCACTTTCCCATCTTGCGTGCTCTGCAGCTCAATGGAGCAGTGGCGGAAAATACTAATATACAAAGATTATACTCTTTTCCGTGCTAATTCACGTCAAATCGCGGTTGCTTGACCAGCATCCCTTTGTGTACCAAAGCTATTCTAACATTTGTTTATCCACTCAGACTTTATTCGCTCACGGTAACTTGGTGGTGGAAAGCTATGAAGAAAACCTCTGGTCAACCTGGCGGGCGACTGTGGATGGAACGACGACTCGGTTTACATTGAGGGTGGACAGTTCGCGGGTGGCAATCTTTGGGGTTCAAACTGGGACATGACAGACATAATATGGCATAAGAAGAAGCAGCGCACATGTAAATCACATTTGCTAGCTTTGCGCATAACTTCTTTTCTCTTAGTCTGTTCAGCTATTGCTGGATGTTGTTTTGTGGTTGCAGGCGTATATAGAATACGGGATGTCAATCAATAGACCACTACCAAGCTGATCCATAGGACGAGGCTGCGCAACTAAAATTAAGAATAAGCCGGATGTTGCTGGTCCCATTAAGCCAAAACCTAATGCTTCTAAAACTCTGTGATGACCATCAGCGGGTTTGATGGACATTAAAAATCTGCTTTATTGCTATGGCATGACAATACAAATACTGAGTCGATCTTGAGGGGAAAGTTTGTAGACTAACAAGCGGGTCGGTCGCTTGGGTTGGGATGGGACGGCTTTTCCTTGTCATATTGATGTCGATGTCGATGCACATCGTCAAGGGCGTAACTCTTTTCTGATGAAATGGAATTTTCTTTAAGGCTGTAAGATTGAGTAGACCCATCTAAGAGGCTTCTTTGTAGCGAACAACTAACTCCTTCAACTCTGCATTTTGGGCATCAACGTGAGGGTTAACAGGACTCTGGGAAATATGCGTTCTAATTTCTATGGATGAGTCACTTCTCTCAGGGATGTGGCTCTTGGGAGGATGCATCAAATTCTTCCTCTGGATCTTTAATCAGCGGGCATATCTTGAGTCAAGTATCAAGGCGAATGGCATCTTTTCTTATAATTCTTCTGCTTTGTGGCTGTGAGATCACACGTGGACATTAACAGATCTAATGCATAGTGTTATCTTAGGTGATGGAAAATCTCAAATATTTGTCTTTTGTGAACCAAACGTTGACACAGATGTTTAGTCAACCAGTCTAAACTAAGAATCAGTCAGGCTCTTGGATGGTAAGGTTTATCTAGTCAGGAAGGCTCATGTGAAGCAGCAAAAAACGTAACAGTAAGACAATTTATATATAGCATTGCGTGGCGTTTGGTGACCATGAACTGGTCACATGCATGTCCTACTCCTTGTTCTCTAAATCTTGAGTACTTTGCGAATACATGCTCGAGGAATGGTAGATCGAGATCAATCAATGCATGCATCTCAATATCATATAAAGAAAATATACCAGCTATAATCTCGGGAGCATCCTTGACCTCTGAGCCTTCTGGCGCTGCTCTGCTGCGTCTTTGGTGTTTATAGGCATAGGGCGATCCACTATCTACAGTATATAATAATATCTATGCGGATGATTTTCTGACCCTACACAGATTCAGCAGTCGAAAGTGAGTTGACGCAGATCTTCCTACCACTTCTTTGTTGACTTACATTATCCCACATTCTGGCTGATAACTGTCGCTATCAAATAACTGGGGAGGCTTGCACGCTTGGAAACATACTAACATTAATAACATAAGAAACTTTTAAAGATGTGATACATGGCTTGTGAATTTTCAGAGTTCTCATAAATTCAAACTGGCTTTCACTTTTGAGTGCTTTATTTACTTTTTCCTGTCTTCTACAGTACTTTATGGGACACTATGTGACAAAACTTGAGGTATGCCGCGACTTTGGGAGGAGGCTCGCCTTTTGGGAACACATTGCGGGGACATCTTTTCTTTCTTGGTTTCTGAATCCTCCACTATTACAACGATTGATTGTTAAAGTTCTACTGTTGAGAGAGAAGTCACAAGTGCTAAATACCTCTTGATGGATCAATGGCAGATCCATCTTTTCAATTTTTGCATTAAATTGCCATTTAAAGGATGACTTCAGTTGCATCATTATTTTGATGTTTGAACTTTCTCACCGACCATGGATGGATTATTGCTTTGTATTGGAACTATTTCTTACCGGGATATAACAAAGCCATTGTGACATGCTTTGCCACAGGACTCTTGGACATGAGAATTCACATATCATGGGATCAGATCACTTTGGGACTTTGGGCACGGTTCTATAAGTGGCAGCCTCACCTGTGATAGTGGTGCACATGATGCTCTCTCTTATCGAAGGGCATCTATCTTCAATACCCTTTCTAGCTTTTTTTAACTTGGAAGGAACAACTGGCGATGATTGGGCCATGGTTTCACTTCTTGCTCCATGTCTTCTTCTTTGTGTCTATTGGAGCTTTAGAGCGGGTTAATCTAACTCAATAGAGGCTTGTCTTGCAGGAGCTGTGGATGGGTGGGAAAAAAGACAGCTGAGGCTGGAGCTGAAACTACTTGTTCCCTGGGTTTGGCAACTCTGTTTGAGGCTGTTTGGCCTTATCCATATATATTAAGGGCCACTCTAAATGGGGATCTGCACATTGCTTAACAGCCATGTTTTGTCTTTATGAACTGTGCTGAAGGTTCAAAACTTGTCTCAAATGCACAAGCACAGGATGCGATCTGTACTGTGACACCCCGAGCTAGCCACCACATCAGATCTTGCAGCTAGGGTGTCATTATTCATTACATACCTGCAGTTTTAGTTTCAGAAAAAAGCTTTTTTCAATAGGCATGTATGTTTGAATATATATCATTCAGTAATAGCGTGAGGTTTTTCAAGTGTGTTCAGGATCCACAGTGGAGTGTTGACTTACTCTAAAGAAAACTTACATTTGTTTGTTTCTTCAAAATAATATTACATATACAAAATAGACCAAGACTTTTGGTGGGCATCTATATATCTTTGGGCCTTGGACTGACGGGGTGGCTGGTATTAAGCATAATATCTTACTATGGACAGAGGCGTTGCTGGCTTTGTGGGACGGGATAAACTTTGGGTGTGAATGATGCTAACAGTTATCACATTCTATATCATATATCTGTTTAGAAACGATATATATATCACATATCTCATGTTTTGCATATAATCAATGTGCATTTGTAATAAGTTAGCATATGTTTAACATGTCTTCAAGTCGTTTGTTTATAGACATTTTTATCAGGTGTGGCAGATGGATAAGAGACTATAAGGGCAGAAAGTATTGTATAAACAATGACGATTGGATCATAGAAGGGGACGAAAATGTATGTTGTGGCACAGAATAATAATATCTAGCATCAGTTTGAAAGCGTTGTTATCATTATCTGAGACAATGACCATCTGGGCTGGCATTCATTAAATAATTCTATGCGAGACAATGACCATCTATAAGAAATTTCCCGAAGAAATGTATAATAATGTTGGGATGGGCGGAGTCAGTAATATTTGTGGAACGACACTTCAGTGAGCATGATAAAAATCAATATCTAAAGTTCTAAGTAGACAATCCAGCAACTATGTTTTTATGTTCCATTGCATATCTCATGCACAGGATGAGATTGTGCTCATCAAGGTAATCATCGTGTTTGATGTTTTGTTGACTCTATCTTCATGGCATAATTTATGTGTGAATAACTATGGTTACCATGCCAATGACTGGCGGCGGCGGCGGCTTGCTAATTATTTTAACATCATTGATTAAATAAGCTATATGGATGGATTCCTAGACTCAAAACCATAGAGTCCAGAACATCAAAAATGAAAGGTTGACGGAAAGGAGTTGTGTGGTCATTCAAGTTGGAGCTGCCCGTAGGTGACGGCAGAAGCGGGGACAGATGGGACCCTGCATAACATATGGGTTATGGACTGTGCATGGTGCCGACTGTCAGGCTATATGGATGGATTACAGACTCAAGGGGGTTTCGTAGAGTCTAAGAACATAGAAGCAGATTGAACAAAGAAATTATAATGAAGACAAAAGCGTAGGGTATGGAGAAATTTGTGACATCTCATATGAAGACAGTTTCCAGCCCAATATCAGGAGTATTTGTACTGGATTAGGATTCTGATGTGGCCGAGTCCAGCACCATCGACAAATTCAAAAACACGTATAGGGGAAGACTTATGGTTTCTTCTTACATCCACACAATTAATGGGTTGGGAGGTTTCCCTAAGTCTCAATTTAGGGAATCATACTTAGTTCCATACAACTTCCGGGTGACGCAGGCCGGGCAAAGGCAAACCAAATCAGTCTAAACAACTGAAGGCGCGCTGACAACCTGAGGGTGGGTTCTTTTCAAACACTGGATTTGTAGAAAAATGGGTTTGTGGTTTTGGTTCATACATAGTCTTTGTTTGACTTAACAAAACATAACGTGTTTCTTCTTCTTGATCACACAAACACGGAAAAATAGAGAAAATTAACACCTCTTCTCTTCCTCCCTCTTCTCTTCCTCTCTCACCGTCTCTCTCTTTCTCCTAAATGAAAAGAACACCTTTCAAGACCGGATGTTTTTTATCTGTTAACATAAGGCCTTGTTTGGTTTATTACCATTTTCCATTTTAAGTCCCTCTCTTTCATTTACATTTCACTTAACTCATTATTATACTTTGGCATATAAACTTATAGTGTATGACCATTGACAATATGGTTGTTGGAGACCTTTGATTTTTTATTGTGACAATTTTCCGTTTCTTTGTTTTGTTTCAAGAAAGATTCGATTTAACTATAAAACTCTGGTATAAAGGCGTGGCGGGCATATTTGAGGTGTCACAATTGATCATCTTCTAATAAGATTTAGTGCATACACATAGAGAGGCGGATCCCCTTCAAATCGGCTAGAGACCATCCTATAGCATCTTTGTGATCTCAAAGTACTCTCAAAAGCTTATATTCTTCTATTATTGTCAAAGATGTTGATGATTCTATAGGTTGAGGATTCCCTTAGATAAGCAGACCTCAAATGATTAGGTGGCTGCTCAATTTGGTGGTCGCTCAGTTGAAGACCTTGAAATCTGGGTATTCTCTTCCCAGAAGGCTGGTGAAACATTCTTGTTGTTGAAAGTCCATCCATTTCACATACTCTTTAGCCTCTTCACCTAATTTATTCCTTATCATTTCATAATTAAATCTTACGGACAGGTAGGATACTGAGCGGACGACTTATGACAACTCATAATAGAGCGTAAATATGCTGTGGGATCAAGTTTTGACATTGGGATGGGACTTTTGGGCAGCACGGCTCGTCTTGTACTCTTAGTTTCAGTTCTACCAGCATGCACCATCAATCATAGTCACCTGAGTTGCTAAGCGATTACACCCTAAGATAATGGGTATCTCCTTGTCTTCCTCCCAACCAGCACTATAGGCTGGATGGGAAGATAAACAGTTTGCGCATTTTTTTTTTTGGCATCTTTATCAGCTGCATGGATGTTCTAATAGTCCTCTGCCAGCTGAGAGTGGCGGGGTGCGGTAGGTGCGAAACATGATCAGGTGAGTGCTGTGAATGAGCATAGGGTTATCGGCTCCAAGTGGCATAGGGTTCTACTAAGTTTGTGGGTTTTGCCATGTGGGACAGCAAGATTTGTCTATTAATCTTTCAACAGGCGGGACCATGCGGAAGGGCTGTTTTTGCATTCCTCGATGGAGTTCACTATCTCAAGTTTGATAACCTTCTTTTCCTTGACAGTATATCTTTCATAAATTTAACGTAGCCAGGCATTTGTTCCAATGCATCTACAAACGGAATGTTGATATGCAGTTTCTTAAACACTTCCATGGGTGTGGCTTCATGTGGATTGTTTACAACTGGAAATGTTGAGGATACAGGACTGGTGTAGTGGGTTCATCCCTTGAACTACTTGTTTCCTCGATCTCTTTCTCCCCTTTATCAAATTCTCAATGACTTCTTCTCTTAGGGTTCTTTGCCATTGTTATATGATATTACTGGGGCCAGCTAGTCTACCTCCTCAGTTTCACTTCTCTTACCATTGGTGGTTGCCCCGGTGTTGCTAATTTTCTACCACTTCTTAAGGTGATAGCCTTAACATGTTCTTCACTACCTCTGGGTTTTGTACTGGATTGGCGGCAAGAGGTTTGGCACAACAGATCGGCAAGTGACAGTTTGACCCCATTAACACTCTGGGACTTTCTTCAGCGTGCACTTTGGGACGATTCAATTAGGTGTGAATCTATATATTTACATTTCATTCATAGGGCGTATGGAGATGGGCATTTGAGCTGAGATGCTTAAATCACTTTTCTTTAGATGGTGGTTTGCTCATGGAGTGAGTAGCATCTCTTTTGATTATTCTCCATCATGAGTTTACAGACTGACCAGGTTTATCTTGCCTTAGCTTTGGATTCTGACTTTGGGTTGTGACAGGACAGTGACTTTGCATCAGACACTAGTGGTAGCGAGAGTTGATCTGTTTTTAACAATAATAAAAATATCGACAAAGTAAGACCTTAGCTATTAATATTGTCTTTGTCCCTCAGAGTTCGCATATCTCCTAAGGGTTGGTCTTAATAGCATTTACAACACCTTGCTGTCTCTATAGGCATTTGTGAGTTGAAACAACATGGGTGAAGCCAAGAATTGCTAAGGACCTGTGATCCTCCCATGCGACACCATGGGCATTTAACTATCCTAGGCCACTGGATTATATTGGTAGCCAAATCTCAGGGATTCCATACGCAGTGCAGCTAGTTTTTCTTCCTTGAGCACCCCTTGTGGCATCTATACTTCAATTGGTAGGATCCACTCGGGCTGGATGGCAGAAAGATGGGACTTGCGTTTGGTGGGCCTGGTGGACTTCCTTAGCAGTTCATGAAATCTCAAGCTTTAGCTAAGTTATGTCGCACAACGGTCCCAAAGTGTTAATCTCACTAGTTGTCGATCTTTAAGGAGGGAAGAACTTGGTCAAGAACACACCAATATTCAAGGGCATTGGGTTTGGTGGATTGGCTCCTCTAACGATGTTTAGCTTTATCTCTGATGACATGAAAACAATCTGATCCTAGCGCTTCTTACATTACCCCATTGTGTTGATGGTGCCATACTTGATAGAAGTTTGTTAGATAGGTGTTGGTTCTCACTTGATGGCAGGTGGAATTGGATGTTATGAAGCATATGTAGGATTGCGCTCAACTTCAGTTGTTTGCTTGTATATAGGTGGTCTTCGTATAGTAGACTGAACAACCATGGGGGGTCGAGCAAACTCCTCAAATAACATATAAGGGTCATCTGGCTATATGAATGGTTTGGGGCATAATTCCTACCATTATTTCCATTTTGTCCCCCTTGCGGTTCATTCCTCTCTTGGCCTTGATCTTGCTCTTCCTGGTTTTGCATGATTGCTAGATTTCTCACTTGTGCTACTCTTTGCCCTATGCATAATAGGTTTGCAGTTTCTCTACGGTTCAGGGATCAAATGGGGCTAGTTCTAACAAGGCATCAACCCTGTGCATGCAAATCAACCTTTCTTTGTGACCACACCTGCAAGCGAGTAGAGATCAAGTTACAAACACTTGTGTAAACAAAATGAATAATAACCAAAACAAAAAATAAAACAAAATTGATCCAAGTAATATCTAATTAAGCTGTGTCAATATAAATACAAAAACTACTCCCCGACAATGGTGCCAAAACACTTAGCGAGCTTGGGATAGGTGTGTTTGTAAGTCGTCCCATATCTAACAAATTATCTTCAGCGTGAGTTATGTGAGTATAGTGGCTCTAGATCAAGTGTATACTAACGAATTCATGCATGTTGATCTTGTCTCATTTTCTATCTTTATGGAGATATGTTAAACTATCTAAGCCAAATAGGATTAATCATACTAGCATGAGACAGAAGAAGCAAATGTTTAAACACTAGTGTTTTTTGGAGCGAGATCTACATACATTTGCACCAAGTGTGCTCTACTATAATATGAGATCTTTTAACTCTCTCTTATGTTCTAATGTAAGAGCATCATGATGTTGGTTTAACACCACCATGTGAATAATTAAAGCTAGACTGATCATTATAAAATCCATTAATATATTGAATGAGCAGAGGAGTGTACTAAATCCATCTGGAATGTATCAAGATCTGACCAGTACAAATAGATCTAGGGTATGTGATGTTTGTGACCATAGATTCTTGAATCGACTAAATGTTCGAGAAAATAAATACAAACCATAGAGATTTTGATCTCCGATTCAAGGCTGCGTGAGTCTCTGCTATGTTTGAGACCTATTCACAGTCTTAACACCAAACTCAGTCTTCTTCTCCTCTCATGATCTCTTAACAGATGAATGTCCAGGAGGATGTTCTGGCGTCGCGAGGTTACAGAAAGTCAAAGCGTTGGCTTTGATGAAGGCCCAGCATCTTGGCCTCAGCGTCTTAGTTGAAGGAGCGTCTGCAACTGATTGGAACTTGAAACGTTGTTTGCAGCCTCAATTTCCTGTTGCAGGTGATCTCGCTGGCTTTCCAAATGCATCACGCCTTGTTCATGGTGCTGAAGCAAGATATCGGATATAGAGCGATAACCACGCTTATTACTATGTGAAATATTGCAGAAGAAACATAATAAAGCAGGTATGTCATGGGTGACGGACTTTTCTTTAGACTCATTGATGATTATTCAGTTCTTGTGGGGTTGCCTTAGAAATAAAGATCTATGGCGTTTGATATCTTCTTGTTATATAAGATGAAGTAATCGAAACGATGGGGAAGATCAAAAAGTTAGATCTAATAGAGCGAATACATCTTTAAATTATTGTCAGTTGAAGGAATATTTAATGAAATAACTCATTGAATTGTCTGTCTACCAATTTCGATTTTTAACTAGTGGGACTGCCGTCTTCAATGAATTAAACTTGCTTTCAATGAAAGCAGATGGATTATAGTTGTCGGTCGAGATATCGAATTATGTAGTTTAGTGATATGTTGTAGAGCGAAGCCGTTGATATTCCCAGTTCTTATATTATGAATTTAAATCTGATAATATTGGTTTGATTAATATATTATTTTTATTAATTTTTTATTTTATAAATAGTTGAATCAATTAACCTAAAACAAATGTATTTAATATCATTCCCTCAATTAATTTTCCAAAAAAAAAAATGCTTTCTCCATTTCTTTGTTTTTTAATTAATTATTTTGTAATTAGTTGAACTGTGGAGCTTGGTGCAAATATTCCCAGAGGTAGGAGGACCTGGACCTGGACCTGGCTATGGGTACCATCAATATCTTTAACAAGTTACAAAATTGTGTGGCGGTGAGGACAGTTCCGTCTGTCTACTGGGTGATTTGATCCTCTTGTAATGTGTGTGATTATAAATACCTTTTTGTTTCATAGGGGTCCCTTATAATAGAACCTCAATCTTATACACTAACTTGATTTTATAATGTTTAATGAAGACTGGCATTAACTGGAGGAAACAACTGATATGGATGTGAGAAAGGAGGTGAGCATGCATCATAACTACGCTTTCAAGTAACGGGCAATGAAGCAGCAGCATAATAAATGGTGTGGAGTCAGGGAAGACAAGGGAAGGATATGTACATGACAAACCCCGAAAATGTTGCATTAGTTGTAGGCTTCTACTACTGTTGCTCAAGGACATGGACAGTGGACACCAATAGGATAGGTTCCGATTAAGTTGATAACTAATTTAACCACTTTTCAAATATTATTGCATGTGCCTTACTCATCGGAACCAAATTCGCGTGTTTTGTTTAACAAACTTGCGGCTTTCTAACCCATTTATTGTAGGTTATTTGGTCTTCAACTTCACTGACATCATTTGGGCATTTCCCTAGGTTTCAGTTCTCACTACCTTAATAACTCATTGATGAAATTAAAGCATAATGGATCCACTTCAATATTGATTGAGGCCAATCATGAGAGCAATAGCTAAAAAATTTCAAAGACATTAAATGAGTTTATGAAAAAGGTTTATATATTTTAGTTTAAATTCAACTTTTAAAAAGAACCCAAGTTCAAATCAGTTTTGGAAGGAATTGAAGCCAATAATAAGAAAGTTTACATATCCATAAATATTATATATTTTGATGGAATGATATGATTTTAGATTGAAAGAGAGAAAATCATGAAAATTATTGTTTATATAGATTTCTATAATTCATGCAATTCAAAGTATATTTTTAGATAGTTTCAACATTGCAAGTTGTGATCAAACTTTAGTTATTGCACTAGTCATTAGTTGTCAATTAGTCAATATGGTCAAAAATATCAAGGTTAGGTGTCCAATAAGGAAAAAAATAGAATTATCTTCATGTTGCTATTTCTTTTAGAAATATTTGCTTTTAAGAGTTGCTTTATTTAAATTATAAAATTTTTGTTTTTCAATCAAAATAGGAATTATTGCTGTTGATTTAGAAAGTTCGAACATATATACCTGTGTAATCTTTTGGAAAAGAAATGTTAGTGAATAAAGAACCTTTTGTGGGGTTTTCATTTATTTATGGATCTTATGTGAACTTTCAAATAACCAGGTTAATTCTTTATAGTGTTCAAACTTGTAATTCTTACATTCTTCCTATAAGTAAGGGAACTGATGTTACTTTTTTAACTGTTCTTCGGCACATGTTCCATACTATGAGGATGAGGGTGCAACATATCTATAGTAAAGCGATGAGACCAATGTTCTAGATCATGCGAAGAACGGAGTAATCTATAACAATTGAGTGGATCAGAAACAACAGCCAGCGGGTCGCTCAGACTGTGCTCAAAGCTTGACTTTCAAATCATTGATTTGGTATCTTAATTCTTAACTGTTTGACTTTTCATTGATTGCAAAAATAATAATAATAATGGAAGCAAAAATAAACAAAAAAGAAAAAAAGAGAAAGAAGAAAAATTGTCAAAAAAAAAAAAAAAAAAAAAAAAAAAAAGAAAAAAAATGTTATTCTTTCAATTTTAATTCCATTTGTAATATTTTGAGCATTATTTTGAATTCCTATTTGGGTTGGTGTGAATCTAGCATTTTGAATCAATAGGGCAAAAAAAGTGAAGTTCAAGAGTAATTTTCATTATAAAAGACTTCAAATAAGTGAAAAAAAGAAAGAGGGTGGATAAGGGGGCTGTGGGGAGTAGCTGTGAGCCTTTTTCTGATACTAACAATTTGATCATGTTTTCCATGTGATCTTGCAAATCGGGAGAGTGGGAGTAGGACCGATCCTTCATACTCTGAGCTATGCAACAATACTTTTAAGATTGAAGTTCAAATGAATGGCATGTAGTCAGTTCTGAACAAAATGAAGAATTGTTGAGGCAGTACTTCCTCAAACTCAAAGACTAAGAAAGGCGTTCGACAACCTTAAATCGGGAAGAGCTTAGGATGAACTTGGAGATGAAGAAGAAGATCTAGTTGAGGGAAGTGGGGCAGATTTACACATAAGGAGAAAGATGGGATTTGAGGAATACAACGGGATAGTAAGGCATGAGAGAGTGATCAACATCTTGGAAACACAAAGATGAAGATTCTGTCACCCAAGGAGGAATGATCAGGAGGCTTTACATTTGGAATGGGAAAAGAGGAGTGAATGGTGTTTGAGTTATCACCATTATTCGAGAAAGAAAGTTAAACTATGGTGGTTGAGTTCACTGATTATGCCATTATATGGTGGGACCAGTTTGTGATGATTCGAAGGCGAAACCAAGAACACCCTATTATGACATGGAAGGAAATGAAGGTTGTGATGAGGAAAAGATCTATCGCTAACCATTCTTATCGTGATTTGCATAATAAATTGCAAGGTCTCAATCAAGGATCAAAGAGTATAGATGAATACTACAAGGAAATGGAGATTGTAATGATGCAGAATGAATGTTGGAGGATCATGTGAAACCACCATGGCGAGATTTACGAATGGCTTAAATGATGACGCCGTAACATTATGGAGTTGCGGCATTATCGGATGGAGGACTTGTTTGCACTGACAATCCAAGGTGGAACATAATTAACGAAAGAAGGGCAGCCAATCAATGCAACTTTGGGCAAGTTCATCCTCATGGAAGTCAAATTGGAGAAAAGATGATGTGGGCAATTTAAAATGAGTTGAAACTATAAAGAAAGAGAAGATATTGGAACTAACAAAGATTGGGCGGAGGACCCAACAATGTGTCGAGGATATTAAATGTTTAAAGGCCATGACCTGAGTCATTTCCTCCTTTATGGAAACTCAAGATAACCATGGTGAAATTCACCGGAGGAGAAATCATGAGGGCGATGTAGTGAAGAGGAGAGGAGTCGTTTTCTGCAGTGTTTGATGACGATGATTTGGAGTTTCAGTGGAGGAAGTTGGGCGAGCAAGGCGTGTTTGGTACTAGTGAAGGAGGATGACATTGTGAGCAACAAGCGTGTTTTCCATAGTCTGCCATGTTAATGATGTGGTTTTTAGTTGAGGACTATTGGAAGTATTGGAATTTGTATTAATGTTGCTAGTGCTTTGTTAGTTTTTGGCTTCTAGTGTTTGACCTTAAACACCCTAGACCATATAAGTTGCAGTGATTGAATGATAATAGGGAGGCAGGGTGCAAAAGCAGGTGTGTCAGCACCGATTAGGAAGTATCTTTTTGAAGGGTTCTTTGTGATGTTGTCCCTATGTATGTTTCTCTCTTGTGGACATGCCTTGGCAATTTGATAAAAGAGCCAGCCGCAATGAGTTCAGGGTGTTTTGAGTTTCATGAAGGAACTGAGGCTTGTAACTCTTGTACCATTGACACAAAAACAAGTGTATGAAAGATCAAGTGAGGTTGACAAGGAATAGGAGTTCAAAGAGATTGAGAAAGAAAAATAAAAGAAGAAAAATATGAAAGCAAAGCAGAGGAAAAAAATTGAGGCGCTAGAAACTAAGAGAAAAGAAAAGAAAGTGAAAAAATGATTGGAAGAGTGGACAGAAGAAAGGAGAGGCTAAAAAGAAAATAAAGTTTCTACCTCAAAGAGTGAGATCAAAGTGCTTTTCATAATAACAAGCCTATGTTTATTTTTTTCTTTTAAAGGGCGGCTTTGAACATTACGATCTTGATTCTTCTTTGTTTGTTGTTGTTCTTCTTTTAATTTACATGAGGTTCGTATGTATTCCCAGGGGATGATCTAGGTGGACTGCTATACAGGAGACAAAAAGAGTTTCAGCTGTAAGTGGAGGAATTGAATTGGATTCATGTATTGTAAATGAATTACTTTGAACCTAAAAGGATGAATTGGAGATGTGTATTTATTTTTGTGCCATGAGAAACATATGGATTAAGATTCAAGAATGAATCTTCTTGAGGAAGGGGGAATGATGAGAATCAAGTAAAATGGATCCACTAATCTGAGTTGGATAAATCACAAGAGCAAGGGTCAAATTCTCAGAGGCATTAAATGGCTTGTGAAGCGTTTATTTAGATGATCCAGCACTTTAAAGAAAGAGTCAAAGTCAAATCAGAATCTTGGAAGAGATTTGGGCTTGAAGGAAGTTCACATGTCCATAAATATTATCATAGCTGTGATGGAAATAATCCACATGATTTTGGCGACAAGGAAAATCATAGAAAATTAGGTGCTCATATCATTTCTATGACTATGCTGATGAAAGACTTGAAGGAGAGTTTCGGCATTGTAAGTTGTATGATCAAACTTGCAAATTCTTGTGCAAGTCATTAGTTGTTCAATTAGTCTATTATGAATTAAAAATATCAAGGTTAGGTGTCAAATAAGGAAAAAAATAAATTATCTTCATGTTGCTATTCTTAGAAAGATATTCTTTTAGGAGTTCTTTATTTAAATTAGAAGTTTTGTTTTCAAGTCAAAGTAGGGTTGCTTTATTTGATTTAGAAAATTTGGGCCTATATATACCTTATTGTGATCTTTGAAAGACATTGATGAATAACAATTTTTTTTGAGGTTTTCTTCCTTTATGGTTGGCATGTGAGAACTTCCCAGATCCTCAAGGTTAATTCCCTTGGAGTGTTCAAACATGGCTCTTAGTTCTTCTATAATCAAGGGGACGATGTTACTTTCCTTTGTTCTTGCTGGCTTTTAGTTCCATATAACCAGGGATGGAAACGTGCTCTTTGCTTCTGGCTCTTGATTTAATATAGATGGGGATGGGACCACTATTCCTAGATCGTTTTGAAAGATCATGGGTATGATAAGTAACAATTGACAGATCTTGAAGTGACAAGCATGAGGTTCGCATAATTTTGAGTATTAGAGCTTTGAGAAGCTTGACATAGATTCAATATCTATCTTAATTCTTGTTTTTGACTTTTGTGAGTGCAAAAAAGAACCTGTAAAATTAAAAATTAAAAGAATAATAATAATAATAAATAAAGAACAAGATAGTGTATTCTGTCTTCCTTTTCATTTTTGTCCCCTTTGTCTTTTAGTATTTGGATTCTATTTGGTTTATCTACAGTCTAACTTTGTTAGTTCAAATAAGAACAAAAAAAAAAATGAAGTTCAAGAGTGGAAAAATAAGGGTTTCATTATCAAAAAAGCCGTAATGAGTAAAAAGAGATTGAGTGAGACCACGTGAGGGAGTGTTGTGAGATTTTATTTATTTATTTATTTTTTTCTAATTCTTTCCTTTGATTTGATCATGTTTCAAGTAATGATCTTGAAAATAGGGAGGTAGAACAGGACCAATCTTTCATCACGTAGGCCATGCAGCAACACTTTGATTAGGTTTAGATGAACTAACATATGAGATCGGATTGAACAACATGAAGAAGGTGTTGACCACAGAGTACTTCTCAAACTCAAAGACGAGAAGCGGCGTCCGGCAACCTTGAATCATCGAGCTGGGGATCTGAGACTTGGAATGAAAAGAGATTCGAGTTGAGGAAGTGATGATTTGCACCTGAGAAGAAGGTAGAATCGAGAATACAAACGGGATCCAATAA